>CACRXK020001157.1:0-14478 GCA_902702795.2 Paramuricea clavata | reverse complement strand
CCCGGAGGACAGGCAAACCCACAGGCATTTTACATTTTGTAATTTTTTTTGTCAAATTCCCCACACAAGGGCATACTTTTTGAGTCAAAATACCTGTGGGAAGGGTAGGAGTTATTAACAATTTCAGGATATTGAAACATTTAGTCATATGCGATAAAAAAATATTGTGTGTGACACAATAAAAGCGTGTTCTAAAGGGTAAAACCACCGACTTTTGAATATCTCAACCACATCGGAAAGGTTTGTTTCTCTAAAAATATCTCTATTTCAGCACTTGAACTGTTGTCCATCTTGAAAACGACTTATTTTGAAAAACGTCCAGATTAGCCCCAAGATTTATTTATGTTAAACCTCATTTTAATTTATCATTAGTTTAAAGTTTGAAATGGCAGATAAAATGGCTTGTTATACTGTTTGTTTAACCAATTAAGCACCAGCTCTCTCCCCTTGACAAGTAAAATCGTCTGGCATTAGTATAGACAGATCAAAATAATAAAGTAGGGTACATGCATTGATCAGGGCGCAAGTATGCAACTCATTGGTTAACTATACACATGGGCAGATGGTCAGTTAACCCATTAAGTGCAAGCGCTCTCCCCTTGATTAGTAAATCATCTGGCGTTATACGTACAGAGCAAAATAATAAATCAGGGCGCAATGCAACTTGATGGGTTAATATGTTATTGATGACTACTGCACCTGAGTTACATATTATATTATTACAGCAATCTGTTATGCATGGTTATTAAATTCATTAATAATTCACGAGGAAAATACAAAAGAAATGAATGTTTAATCAATGTTTGTAAATCGGATAAAGATTTGTCCTGATTTACATAAACTTCAGCTTTGATATTCTCAGCTTAGACAATGTTTATTTTTAAAATTACTTTGCCAATGAGCTCATAAGATGAGTCATTTTTTAACTACGATAAAACATTCGCATCCAATCTGTATCTGATATACAAACTCTCGCCTTCGGCTCAAGTTTGTATACCAGATACAGATCGGCTGCTCATGTTTTATCTAGTACTTAAAAATAATGATCATAATAAAGAGGCTTATCTTTTGAGTGTATAGTTCCTTGAAAGTTTGCATGGTGATTGCAAAGCTTTGATGTATAAGCCTGGACCTTGTGTGCATATCATGAAGATCCAGGCTTACAAATCTAACACTGTGCAGAAGAAATATTTTGATTGTATTGAGCAAGCATAACTTTCTTTGTATGCGTGATGGGATACAAGTGGAAAGTGCTTTTCAATGGTTTTCTAATATCTATCTATTTACAGTTTGAATTTTGATTTCTTTGAAAATCCAAGCAATACAATCAATTTTTATAATCTATCTGTAGCCTGCCCTGCATACACAGGGAAAAAAATTGTATTGATGGGTTTTTGTTTAAAATATTTACCATGTATACTATCAATGTAAAAACTGAACTCGTATTTTTCTGGGAAATATTAAACATCGTGTTTTTTTACTAATTTATCATATGGAAAATCTGTAATAACCAATAATGGTAAGAGTTCAGTTCTTACATTCAAAAATCCATTAATGGAAATTTATAATTTTTTCCTGTGATAGCAGGTATTGTTTGGTTGGCTATGAGCAATCTGAATACTGCAGCAGAGTAAAAATAGAATATACTTTACAAAAACACTCCAGAATTTGTAAATACGTGGTTTCGAATTTCAACTATCTACCTCATTGGGATACTTTCTGTACATGAATGACGGAAACTCTTTTCCTGCCTTTTTATCCCCTTTGATAAGAGGATCTATATATTTTTCTGCTACAGCTTCACCTTCCTTTACCTTTTTATCTCCCCAAGGGTACTTCACGACTTTTGTTCTGTCCATTTCTTCAAACCAATCTTCTTGCAAAGCAAACCGGGCTACCATCAACTGGTCGTAAAAAGAATCCGGTGTTCGATGTTTCCTAGTCCGGTGTATGTCAAACGCATCCTTGTTTGTATACAGTTTCTTATTCATCTCCAAGATATTTGAAGAGCAAGACATCATTTCAAGTACAGAAAAAGATGTTTGCGCCTTCGCGTAGGTTTTCACAGGACGAACCAGGTGTTCCTCTACCCATTCATCTCCCGCCAGCTGCGTTCCAACTCTTCCTTCGACATTTACCGTTCTGTTTTGTCGGTACATCAATCGGTATGCAAGTGGCCATTTGCATGAAAAGTTGACGATGTGTGAAAAACTTTCATCTCTGTAATTAAACTTTCCCGCTTGTGCGTAAATTGAAGGACAAATCATCCAAATTGCCTCGAGTGCCTTTCCATTGCCATTCCTTATTGATTCTTTGTACCATCTGCGAATCGGCAAAATATCATTCGCAAGCTTGGTATGATAATCAGCCATTTTATCACTTCGGATTATGTTTAACCAAACACGAAACTTTTCCAAGAGAATTAGGTTGTGCGACTTGTTAACTTGATAACAATCATCAAGTTCTGCTTGTGTAGGAAAAGAAGATGATGCCTGAAAAGCTTTTAACATCGCAATTGAAATGCCATCTTCATAGTCCGCAAGTGCCTCCTCATTATTATTATAGTTATTTTCCTTGAATTTCTTTTTGAAGGTTTGAGGGTTTACAGTAGGACGTCTAAGGACTTTTTCGATCACGTGCCAGAAACCACCTTGACCAGCAAATCTTGCTATACATTCATTAACATAACCTCGGTTATGGAAATCACCAGCTCCGGGTGTATGACAGCCGTACTGATCTGGGCATCTATTTGCACAACCCTGAATCGTAACCGTATTTTTCTGGTCTCCTACGTTAATGTTTAAAATCCGAGCGTAGTTAGAGGTACTAGTAGAGGATGAGTCGTCAGGGATGTCCATACTTTCGTATCTTTCTGATTGTGATTGGCGTTGCTGTTGATCAAACATTTGAAGAAACTCCAGCGCCAGAAAATCGGTGACATTCTTCTCGTATAATTGTCTCCCTGCAATCATGCTTACGATTATATCAATTTTCTTTAATTTTGCAATTTCCAGTGGAGAGGCAGTTTCTTTGAAAAAATCTTCCGAAACGTTAGAACCGATCTCGACCAGGAACTTGGAAGTGTTTATGTGGTTTTTATGGAGTGAAAGAGTTAAAGGGGTTTGATGAATACCATCTTTTGCATTCACATGGGCTCCTGCTAGAACAAGGCAACGACAAAGCTTAGTATTTCCGTTCAGTGCTGCTAGATGCAAAACTGTTCTCTCGTATTGATCTTTTGCAGGTTGCCACTCTTCCTGTTTCTCTTCCAATCTCGTTACTAAAGCTGCGTTTGTTAATGTGCTTGAAGATAACTCTTGTAGCTTTATAAATAGTCGATTTATTCGCGAATCTAGAGCTTCGTTGACCAATGGTAAACCAATGTTCGCTATTAAAGTAACCCATGAAGCACACTCTAACTCTGCCTTATCAGCATTTGCAAGATTGCTCATGATTAAGCACCGTGCAAGTTTAGAACAATGAATGAATTAACCGCGTGTGTTATGTTTAAGTAACGCAACACCTGTTACTGAATACACTTCATAATTTGCAGTTAGCCGAAACAAAATAACACGTCAGTACAACTTGTACAAAAAAACGTGTATATAACTTAATACCATTTGCAATCAAGCGTTGAGCAAACTTTTTCCACGATATTTACGCTTCAAAACGTTACGTTTTCTTGTTAATTACGTCACGTTTTGGGCGTGTAATGTACACTTTTCTTAAATGCGTACATTGACATATTTAATTAAAAAATGTACATTGACACGCCCAAAACGTAACGTAATTAACAAGAAAAAGTAACATTTTGAAACGTAAATACCGTGAAAAAATTTGCACGCTCAATGCTTGATCGGAGTTCAGTTGTGTGACGAGTTACCTATAATTCGAGAACTTATCGGCCCAGGTGCGGCGAATTTCTCACATTTCAGATCTTTGCCAGGAGGCTTTCTGCTAATAAGCCTAATATATATAATCACTAGCATATTAAATTGTCATAGACAAAATCACCTTTACACTTCCAATACACAAGCCACCCAAGTTTATTATGAAAAACCTATATATACCGCGATATTAATGATTTTGTCCGAGGCTCATATATATTCGGTAAACGCATACTTTGCGTATAGCCTCTTATGCGAGTATCGCTTAAATCTCTTTTGCGGGTCTGCCATATGCGATAGATTATAATCAATATTGTGATCCTAACGGTATAAAATTCAGCCCAATCCGCACATCTATCAGAATGTTTCCAATATGCGCGATAATGCAAACTAAACGTTCCAGTTAACACGTAAAGTATACAGCTGCGAACTAAAGACAAAATTCTGACTGTATAAGATTATAATACAATATTTTTTCTTGCTCTATAACTCAAAGTACAGTACGATGCAATCCTGACTATGCACCTGAATTTTTTTTCATTTAAGATTAATTACGATTTACTAAAGTACTATTTAAAAAATGAGCAGCAGTGTTTTATCAGATACAAAGACACGAGGCGAGGCCGAGTATCTTTAGGTCTGATAGAACACGTATGCGAATGTTTTAAATTGCTTCAAAAACGATCGATATAGTAAATTCATTGGCGAAGTAATTTGTTGTGTGAAGTCGAGAAAATCAAAGTTAAAGTTTATGTAAATCAAGGGAAATCTCTATCACATATAAAGATACGACACTCTTATGATTTTTCTTTGTGTTTTCCTCATAAATTATTGAGTTTTTGAAGTATATAACAAGGACAAAACGTGGGCCGGTTGTATGAAGGCCCGTTACAATTATCCAGCGGGATAGCCCTATAGATCTTTTCAACCTGATTTAATTTAATTTACGCTATCCAGCCTTTATACAAATGACCCCTCATAAATGATACATGAACCTCTACACTTATACATTAGAAAGTTTATATAAATATGTGAGAAATTATCTGAATATAATGTTAAATACACTAAAAAATACAAGTCATCAATTTAGAAGCATCTGTTAAGATACAATGTGCTTCAAAAAATATCAAAATCCAGATTGAATTTAACCTCAGTCTGAAGAATTTTCGCTGTCACTATCACTATCTAAAACTCCAATAATGGTATTGTCAGGCAACTGCACATTGTCACTGGACTCGTCATTTTTTTTCCTTAATATGTTTTCATAACGGTCTTGTTTTTCCTTGTGCTTACCTAATGATTTAAGAAAGGCATATCTTTCATAAGCTGCGTCCAAATTAAAATCGGAACTTCTCTTTCTCATAGGAATATATCTTTCTGTGGGTTGGCAAGGAAAGTTGAACTCTTCACTAAAAAGTGATAGATTGTTTGCTGCTCCCATAGTTGTGCATTGATTCTCAAAGGACAACGGAAGGGGATAGACTTGCGATTTTTCACTTGCAAGCCCTGGAAACTCTTGTTTCAATTCCGGTACTTCAATGACAAATTTATCACCATCCGCACTAACAGCACTTTCTGCGACACTTTTCATCTCGGAAGAATCCATTTGCTGTAGTTCATCGCTGGTATTTACAACCAAATTGAATGCCAAATGCATCTTACGAAGGAGATTGCGTTCACTGAATTCATCTAACAGTTGCTTGTGTTCAGGATTATTCTCTGAAACAGAAATTGTTGCAATTAAATTACACAATTAATATACTTACACAAAGAATGATCAATATATCCTCAAACTACGGTGAAAAAAAAATTATCATTCAAAACAACACAGTTTACATTCGTCTCCATATACGTTGCCATTCATTACAGAAAAATCACCAAATCAAGGGGTTATTCTACACTTCTCCCTTTTTGGCTATGTGCTCGAAACGGTACAGTGCGTAGTAGCAAAAAAGCAAGAGCTTCACACTGGAACTAGACATGACGTGAGGGGCCTGTACCGGGTTCTAAAATCCCGCCATCCCGACCGATTTTCACTTCAAATCCCGTTATCCCGCCATACCTCATCCAAATTTCCCGCTCCCGACTTTTTTTCTAACACTGTTCAACGTATTATGACACTAGCTGTTCAAGGTATTCAACTTGTTCACGACATAAAATACAATTTGAATACACTAGAATACAATACAACAAAGTTTTGAAATAGTAAATGATTCTAAATTGCGACTCTTATGAAAGCCGCAATCATGCATGTAATCCTTGAAAACAGTAAATTTCGAGCACATAATCAACATTGTTGATTTATCCCACTAATCGTGGATTACTTTCCCGCATATCGCCATGGTATTTTTATCAATCCCACTTCCCGCGATGGAATAAAATCCCGCTTCCCGACCAATATTTCTCTTAAAATCCCGAATCCCACTTGAATTTAGGCGCATCCCGCAAAACCGGGACAGGCCCCTCACGCATGGGCAGATAGGCCAGTTAACCCTCGCTCTCCCCTTGACGATTAAAATCGTATGGCGTTAGACAGAGTAAAATATAAAGTAGGGCGCATCAGGGCGCAAAGCGACTCAATGGGTTAATCAGGTCAAGAAATACTTACCAAGTTTAGTATCTTTATACTTCATGTCGGACACTTTACCCTGTGGTTCAAGAGCTGTTTTTGGATTCTGAAAATGTTGTTCAATACCACTAGTATTAACAGCTCGCCAACCACGAACAGTGAAGTCCCATACTTTCTCTTGCTTAAGCTTTTCCTTATGCAATTTTGACAGCCTGAGATGTCTTAGCGATGTCCTCATAATTTGCATATTGTCCTGGTAAGTTATGACGGGTTGGTCCGAAGTAACTCTGCTTGTGATTATGGACTTGTAGTGTTCAAGCTGCTTACGTAACACAGACATCCTAGAAACGTTTCAAGCAATAAAAAAGCGTTAAACTCTTTTAATATATAGACTCGGGGGACATGTCCTCCCAGCCCTCTTACTAGCCCCACCAGTCGGCAATTTTGTCCCCCCCCCCCAAGTGAGGTCTCTAAGAACTACCTGCAGTAGGTGGTCAACTAGCCTGCGAGCAGGCTCTCTGGGGAAAGAGAGCCTGCAAGGATCCCTTTGATGATTCGGTGCATGCGTCCAATATTTGGACGCAGTGCTCTGATTGGTTGATAACTGATTCATATGAAGTGATTGACAAGCTTCCATAAACTTGCACTTCCCGTTTGTAAAACCGAGCAACGCAAAGCTTCGGAATTGCGGCAATGTAGAGATAAAAGTGTCATGTATTTTGATCCTGGTTGACTTTTTACTGTAAATTAATATAGTATTCATATAAAGACGAATACTAAAAGCTTGCATGCTTTATTGTGTCCTTGGCTTGTCTGACTCCTAAGCTAAGAATAATTCTTGAGAAAGACTGCACAAATTCGCAAACCGAAACCTAGGGACAAGGCATTATATCGCTTCTCTTTTATGAAACAATATTGGGAATTCTGATAATATTCAGTGCATACTGTGTGTATTAAGCTTGTTTTACAATGTTGTACTGACTATTTAATATTTATAAGTATGCGGCGTTAAAATGTACAGTAATTTACTCGTCACTTTGTTTACAATAATTATCACATGCATGTTTTACTGCAATTCCACTTTTTGTTGCAAAATTTGAACTATAAACATATTATTAAATTATGTCCAATGTCCATGGTATATCATATATGTCTATGTCTCACCAAAGCCATAAATTTCAGTAAGTTATATTATTACTATATATAGACTGTATACAGTGTATATTATATATTGCAGCACGAAGCAATTCCAAATAACTGAATTAGTTAGCGGGTAATATACAACTTTAAACTTACTGTGCCTACAGGAGAAACACATGCAGATTGTAATAAAAAGTACAACTTGATATATTACTCTGTAAAACCTCGAGCCGTTTTAACTTTTTTAGTATGCCACAGTGGCGGTCTGTATACGAAACTATTAACGAATTTGAAACGAATCGGTTTATGTTTACAATATCGTAGTGTATTCCGGTCTGCGCTGATTGGTTGTTATTAATTGACCTGTGACATCATAATTGAAGGGTGGCACGCAATCATCATAGGGATCCTTGCAGGCTCTCTTTCCCCAGAGAGCCTGCTCGCAGGCTAGTGGTCAACCAGCAATTATGTATCAAAGTGAGAAAATTATGTTAAATTGTTAACATTTCTGAATTTGACCGTCATCTGCAGGCCCGTAACTAGCTATGAGTCAACCGAGTCCGTTGACTCGGTAGGCCAAAATGTGGGGACTGAAATTTAAACATCGCCAGAAACCTAAACTATGACTGAAATAATTTGCTCGTGGAACAAGGCATGAAATGGCATTTTAGGACGAACTTCTAATTTAGTTTTTCCAAGCAAAGATACTACAAAGAGAACACCCTATCTTGCTCTTAAGTGATACTGAGAAGACGCGAATACGTCGATTTCAAGTACCCCAATACATGTAATACAGTAGTGTAAAATTTGAAGTGTGGTGAATGATAATAATATACCACGCACATTTTCATTACCGCACCCTGCCTTATTGGGACTGGGTTACATTTGGGAGACTGTGAAATTGCAGTAATTGTGTCACTGTTTATAAGGTTAATTCCTTGTTGAAAAACTCCTCAAAATGCTGGAAATAGCTTATCTGATCTTCAAAAAATCCAAAATTTTCTGGAGGGGGTGCACCCAGACCCCTCTAAAGGTTCTCACCTTCGGTGGTCGACTCGGTTGTCTCAGAATCCTAGTTACGGGCCTGATCTGCTGCCCTATGACGTATACTTATTAGTTAAACCATGCATACATATGCTGGCCAGGTACTGTGGCTGCAGTGATACATACTTGCCGACTGGAAATTCTCGAGGTCCCCCGCTAAATATGTCCCCTCCAGTTACACATACTTAAAAGAGGCCCTGAAATCATTATAGTTCGCCACACTAAATTAGCCTGCTTCACAAATGTCTCCTTTCATTTTATACATTCCTCCAATATAGCCTCCTCCGCAGGCATCCTCGCCTCACTTTTCCCCCAATTTTCCCTCTTTATCCCCTCGTGTGTTTCAAGAGTTGCTTGCGGAGGAGGCTACCTCCAATAGTATATGCAGCTGAACATATCGTATTTTGTGCTCAGTGTACAATTAAAGCTAACATGTAATGTAATATGGCAGTATCAAGAGTCGAAAACCAATTGGTGACTTTTATTCGACATTTTAAAGTGGGGCTCGGAAAATTAAAGAAAATACAATATTAGAGTAAAATATTAGTGAAATGCAACTAAAATTTTACTTATGAACTGGAGATTCCTTAATTGCTAATAACTTCCAGATGAAGGGCGTTTGCCATTTGTTTGAAACATCAATCCAATCAACTGGTCTCTTAGACTATGGGCATGTGTTGACCCAAATACATGTGTATCATAAAGGATTCAATTTCATAGTGCACAGAAGAACAGGCTCCTTGCACAGGTGGCAGACGTAATTTAATTTCCTCAGAATGGTCACATTTTAGGAATGTAGAATACAGTAACTATTATACTTACAAAACTGAATGTGATTCAGATAAGCCCAAATGCTGTAACACAGTGATTAGAGATGGTCCAGCACCAAAACTCAAACACAACAATCCAAACAAAACAGGAATGTCATTTCTAGCATTCTGATCACGTACATCAAGAATAGATGCCAATAAATGAACGGCAGCTTTCATCTTCATATCTGGAGTTTTCTTTGTGGAACGGACAGCATTGCTTGAAATAACAAGCTGCTCTAATATGTTGACAAGTGTAGGGCAATGGGATTTCACTTGAACAAGCAAATTTTGAAAAAGGGAAGGATCAAGGAATTGCATTAGATCTTTTGCTTTTTTATTCTCCTTACCCCTTATTCCTAAATCAAATATTTGCTTTACTCTTCGAATCTCTTTCTGAATAGCCTGTCTCTCTGATATGGATAAAATTCCACCAATAAGATTTCCCTGATCTAATAAATCTTTATACAAATTGATAATGCCGTTTTGCTCCTCAACAATTGATGTGGCCTTTGCTTTGTATGTGGCAAACATGGTTTCCAAGGCATTTAGATGTAATTGCAGTTCTGAGTTGTCATCAGTTAATTGCTTCATTTTCTCATTTAATGTCGCTACAAAATGTTTTGTCTTTGTTAAGGCATCTTGAAGCTCCAGAAACTGTTTTTTTAACACTGTCTGTGGTAATTCTATATATGAAAAAAATTTACAGTAGATACTAGTTAGACAAAGTACCAGTATATTCTTAATATGTTCATTAGTCATGCAGGATTTGCAAGGTTTGGATGTAGGATATCATACACTATAAGGCTCTCCTTACTATTAACTTCCAGACACAGCCCTCTGCTTGAAATGTCAAGCTTGTTCCTATTTTTATCGCAGTCTGTTACTTCTTGTAAATCCTGATTATTTTTAAGAAAATATACATTTTTTGTTTTTATATGTCAATTAAGACTATAACTAATATATAATCACAAAAATAAAGTTTATAGCATATTTCATTCAAATTTTATATAAGAAATAAGTAAGACCGGTATTCTGTGGTACCATGGTATTCTGTGGTACATACACCTGTACATAAACATTGAGCATCCAAAAAGCAATAAAATCTCATACAGGTTGTATATTGGATGCATTAAGCCTAATGCTCTGAGACTTGTGATAATGGAACTCAACAACAAGCTGAGAACCCTGGACTAGGGCGATCAAATGTGAGTATGACATGGTGACATGTACTTGTTTGTAAGTGCAATGTACATGCCTGACTAATAAGATATGTTTGGATATACAGTAATAACAACACAAATATTTTACCTGTTTCTTCTTGAATACCCAATGCATCTAAATCAGTTTGCAAATCAGATGGATCATAATAAGATGATTCAGGTTCTATAGAATGAGAATACCAGCACCAAATATATTTTAAAATTACCAAACTAAGTGTAAATATTTCCATCAACCAATAAGTTACATTATGCCATAATAATGCATCCTATTTTATTACCATATTGAACTATGTCTGAGTCATACCAGATGACTCATCAAGGAAAGACGACTGGTGCTCAACTAGACTATATTCCAAAGTGTATAAACTATTAAGTTGCATTGCACCCTATTTCATTATTCTAATGTCAAGGGGAGAGCGAGTCAGCTCAACGGGTTAAAGTGAACAACAATGTTTGACTACTTACCATCTGTTGTCACAGTTGTGAACAGTCTTGTTCTCACATTCTCTGGTCTTACAGAAGGGCCTAAAAATACAAGGCATTTTTACAATCCCATAATGCTAGATTCTAGCTAGATGCAAAAAGTGAAGAGACAAAAATACTGTATAATGTTAATCCGGTCCATTTTTTTCTGTTCTTTACAATGTATAATATGTCATTTCAAACCAACCAACATAAAAGTCAGTTGCCAGGAAGAAGGCAACTGTTAAAAATTGTCAAAACTGACCTGCTCTTGGTATCTGGCGTGGTGGAGAACTCACAGTTGGGCTTTGTGGTCCAATTGGCAGAGTTGCAAGAAGCTTGTAACCTTTATAAAATGCCCTGTTAATTAAGACCAAAGTAAATTTTTCCACAATATAAAATAAAAAAAACTATTTAAGTAAAACAAGAATATGATAATGCACCAGTCCTTTGAAACATCCAAGCCCCCCTTCCCCATCAGGGCCATAACTAGACACGGTAATTGTGTGTGTGTTTTTGTGTGTATGGGTGCATATTCATGTTCACATACTGTAAAAACAATCACTTTCAAAAGGAATCAGTAGGGCAGAACACGCATATATGAATATGACGCCCCCCCCCCAATTACACATATAGTTACAGCCCTGTTCCCAATGCAGGGTTGGGAGTTTCAAATTTGCATATAAGTACTGTATCTCTGTACTGTATCTGTATCTTACATTTTCCTTCCTTTCCCCCTGAATTCAAGTGTAGTGTCCAGTATCTTGCTTATTTGTTTCAGCAGTCCTGAACGGTTTGTTGTTGAGGCAGGGTGATAATGAAGTCGCAAATTATTCAGAAGATCATCCACCAAAACATCCTGACCCGTTTCCTTTGCTATAACCTTGTTCAAACTGTCTCTGAGCGTCGATTGATACTTCATATAAGCTTGTCTCACTAAAGAATTTGAATGTTTTTCGTGACTAACAGACACAGTATAACATTAAACATTTTCATATGTCACACACGACACTAATTTTTAACAAATTTTAATACAAGGTAAAACATATAAATAAACACAACTGCATATATAGCAACAGTTTTATGGTTTGCAAATACCTTTTCGCTTGGTACCTCCAGGAGAAAAAATTGTACTCCTTATCTGACTTCCAACGAGACCGGTTGTGGAAGCACTTTTATCTGTTTGTTCTGCTTGAATTGTTGTTCGGGTTAAACACGTTGTTGACGCCGAAGCATAATGTTCTATCTCCGAAGCTGGCAATGATTTCTTTAGATAATCGACTTTTCGCTCCTTGACCTCTATCTCAGCACGCTTTGTTTTGATTTCTTTCAAAACGTTTCTATAAATCCGCGCTTACAATTGGCGTTGTCGTTCTAACATACCTCGGTATTCTTGAATGACGCTCCTCTGGCTTTTCTGCCATATTTAAATATCATGGAGCTCATTGTTTTCAAAAGTAACAATATTATTCCATGGGAGTTAGGGTAACAGATCTTTTGACATTTTGTAGTAGTTTTGATATGAACAAATTAATCCCGTGGGGGTGGGGGTGGGGGTAACATAGCCGGTCCACAAGGGTTACATAGCTGGTCCAAACTCTTCAGGTTTTGGCAGGCATCGCCACTATTAATTTTTTTGCCTGCAAGAAATTTTGCCCGATAATCGAAAGGCGATGCCTGCGGAGGAGGCTAGTTTCGCCCAGTGAACTGTAAATAGTGAGCTTAAGCAAGTGACGTTTTTGACAACACGGACGTCGACCGGAAGTAAAGTTGACGTTTTCCACCAATCACAGCCCTTGACCCAGTCTTCTGACGTTACTCATGCCGTCCGTGTTGTCAAAAACGTCACTTGCTTAAGCTCACTAATAATTATAGCTCAGTGCTAATAACCTGGAACGATAACTCCGCCGCCATCTTTGAAGCCACTCATGAGTGATGAGTTTGCAGGTTGCCCCAGTCCTTTTTTACAAAATGGCGTCAAAAAATATTTTTGAAAATCGATAAATTTTGCCCTTTTCTTTTTGTTAAGCACTTGCCAACTCCTCCTTATATTAAACTAAGACAAAAGAACTTTAAATAAATGTGCTTAAAATAAAAAATGCTTACCAAACAACAGAAATATCACACGTACAAGACGAACAACACGAGAAAACCGCGCGAAAATTTTTAGTTTTTCTGTGTTAGTAGACTTTCCAGAAAGGGTTCGGAGACATTTTGGCGTCAGTTATTTGAGAAAAGCTTAGATACTGTTAGAAATTCATTTCCGAGCATCCAGAAACTTATTGTTTTAAAGTTAAAATCAGATTAAACATGTAAAAAATCTTCGGGGGAAAATGAGTGTTTTTCATATCGCCCCAGTCCATATCTGGCTGGCAGAGCGCAAGTAATTTGTTATTTTTTAACATTTTTGTAATAAACAAAGTTGGAAAAAAAGTTTAAACTGCAAAATTAGTTTGTTATTGACTGGAATAATAAATGCCAGTTACTTGTGTCGTTTATGAAAACAAAACTTGCATCAGGAAAATGAAAGCAAAACATATACTGCATTCCACAGGTAAGAAATTACAAAACAATTGAAACTTTAAAATATTTATTAATATTCAATTTATTTACATTTCAATAGTAAACACTACTATGACAATGGGTACATATTCATGACAATGGGTACAAATTTGATTTTTTTGCACCCCTGTTGACCTTGGTCAACAGGGGTCACACCCTTGTGCACCCCCCTATACATCCACCCCTGACTACACCATCCTCAACAGGGTCGTGCAGGCAAAAAAAATGCTGTACCATCAGTATTCAAATTGGAATTCAAACTGCAAAGCATACCAAAAGAGGCTAGAAGCCAACTGAAAATGCCTGAAGGAAGTTCAACCCATCAAGGCCATAAACATCCAATTATGTCACATGAGCATCTATTGTCCAGGGTTGGTAGGTTTGCTGAATAACTAGGCCAAACACCGTCACACTAGGCCTTTGTGTTCTAATAGTGCACCAGTGATGATTTGGCCTAATTATTCATCTAACTTACCAACCCTGCTATTGTCAACAACAATATCATCACATAATACAGGAAGGTATTAATAGCAGAAGTGTAACTCAAGCAAAAATCTGTCCGTGTTTTTCAATGCACATGAGCGATAAGCCTGACAACACAGCTGACACCAATATTACGCCATCATTTGCCATCCTGGCAAGTACAACTGGTACTTTGTACTTTACCGGCTGTTTTAGCCAGGATGGCGTGGATTGGTGTGAGCAAGTTAAAATTTCAGTGGACAAAAACATCAAAGGCACCAACTCAAGATACACTTCTGCTATACCTTCCTATTGTGTGA
>CACRXK020001156.1:42245-59030 GCA_902702795.2 Paramuricea clavata | reverse complement strand
CAAATACGAGTCTTCATTACACTCCGCTGATGTTTTCTCAACATATCGAAAATTCTTCACTGATTTCACTAATTAACATCTCTCAAGAGTAGAATTGCATTGCAAGTTGCAAGAAAAATTGCAATGTAACATGGCCTTAACAGCTTGTAGATGATTTTTGTCATTAGTTTCGTCAGAATCATCCTCATCACCATCCGAATCAGTCTCACTTGTTGTACTACTTTCATTTCCTTGATGATTCATGCATTGGTTGCTCTGACTTACCAGGTACTTATGCTTCAAATTGAAAGCAAACAACAAAAAGTTACAAGACAAAACAAGCAAAACAAACAACCTACTAAGCACAAAGCTGCCAGTTAAACAACACCACAACAAGTACTTACATCATGGGGATTATAATTTCCGTCATCAGGATCAGTCTCACGAACATTGTCATGGGGAACTGGTGCCGTTGGCGCAAGAATGATAGGTTCAGAGATATTTGGATCCTGTTTCCAAAGTAGTGGGAAATCTCGCCCATGAATTTGTTCAAGCTGCCAATGGAATAAAAGGACAAATTAATATTTCAGTCTCACTTGTTGTACTACTTTCATTTCCTTGATGATTCATTTATTGGTTGCTCTGACTTACCAGGTACTTATGCTTCAAATTGAAAGCAAACAACAAAAAGTTACAAGACAAGACAAGACAAAACAAGCAAAACAAACAACTTACTAAGCACGAAGCTGCCAGTTAAACAACACCACAACAAGTACTTAGTAAGCATCATGGGGATTATAATTTTCGTCATCTGAATCAGTCTCACGAACATTGTCATGGTGAACTGGTGCCGTTGGCGCAAGAATGATAGGTTCAGGGTTATTTGGGTCCTCTTCCCAAAGTAGTGGGAAATCTCGCCCATGAATTTGTACAAGCTGCCAATGGAATAAAAGAACAAATTAATAGTTTGTACTAGCAAGACAAACAACTTACTAACCATGAAGCTGCTAACACTGAACAAAACTACAAGTACTTACATCATTTTCATCCTCTTGGGATTCAAATCCGTATATGGTCTTACCCATGTGCTGTAGTTAACAAGAAATAGACCAGGTTTAGATTGTAGATAACAATTTATTTGAAAACAAAATGGCGTTTCGAAAAACCCCTTCGTAATCATCTTGGCTTCACCCAAATCATAGGACAGTTTACCTGGAGTTATTGTTCCAGTATTTATAGAGTTTACTGGTTCAACGTGGACTGGGTTCTATATGTTAGAGTGGGTGGATATTAAATTTAATCGATTTACGTCATCGTTTTCAAAACGTTCCCGTTTCAGTGCGTCCACACGTATCCAGATTCGTTGCCTTTTCAAGAGTTTGCCACAGTATGCGTTGCGGTTTCGGTGTGCGTTTTCGACGGATATATACGTGTGGGCGGAAAACATATCCACAACAAAGTGTTTGCGGATACAAACGAATCTGGATACGTGTGCGTGGAGCCTAAAATTCTCACTCGAAGTTTCCATCTACAAAACCCTTCCACATGAGTCCTTTCAAATCCTGGTATTCTATACCATCAGCTGCGTTTCAAGGTATTGTCTATACTGTACATATTGATTGGACAAACTCGCTGTTTTTTATGGTAAGTTTTTTGTTTTCTGACCGCCACCATAGCTATTATTATCCATTACAACAATAGATCGCTGACCAACAGCATGCAAGTGCTCAGATTACTTTGACAAGGTTTCTTTTGTTGACCCATACAGACAAGAAAAAATTGTAATTTTCCAATTTCTAAACAAAGACGAAGGACTTTGCGGAAGTCTACTATCCTTTCAGCTCAAGTGTACTTGTAAAAAACTGGCATGCTAGCTCAAGTCTACACTTGTACTTACCACAGTAAAAATTGCAAAAGTTGCGTATACAAACGAGCAAATAAAACTAGTTGTTTTGACCGTTAAAATTTTGGTTGTTTTGACTCTTTTAATATGCAATTATTCGTGAGGCTTTTGAGCATTGCAAACAATGGCATCCACCAATTTGGATATTCCTTGGGTCAGATTTGGTGGATTAATGGGGTATTCTACAGTTTTTTTTGGTGGAAACAAATTGCAAAATTCTATAAAATTTGATGCAATAATGTTTAAGTAGAACCAAGGCCGCGTTTTTGTGGGAATGCTGGGGGAGTTGGAAAAATTTAGGGGAAGTGCAGCGGCCACCATGGAATGTTAGGGTTTTGAACCTACCCTACCCCCCCCCAAAAAAAAAGTTAGCTACATGACGTATGTATGTACTGTACATATGTATTAGTGTATTTTTCTGTGTTGGTGTTGTGTACTCAGGTGAATATGATGTTTGAGATGTTACTCTGAGTGTATATCCACACCGGGCAAACTTGAAAAATATGCCTGGCCACGTAGTGTATTTATGAATTATGATTGCACAACTCATCCAATTTTGCCCTTGATTACATTACTACAAAGTTTCTTTCAAAACATTGCATTAAAAGGGTACTTCACACAGACATGAATGGCTATCACTGTTTCAATTTTACAGAAAAAAAACTTTCTTACAAAGTGTCAATGATTGATTTGATTAACCACTTCACCATGCATGAGTTTCAAAATTCAGCCATCAAATTTTCACTTTGACAGGGTGTCCACGGGCCTTAAAAATCCTGGATAGTCCTTAAATTGGAAAAAATTCCAGGACTGGAAAGTCCTTGAAAATCAGTAGAAGTCCTTGAAAGTCCTGGAATTAATTTCCTTAACCTCCAACTGTGCCAACATTAGTGATTTTGATTAAATTACTGAATAAAGTGAATTATTTGCTGATTTTAGTCTAAAATCCGTGCCATTTCCAAAGATTTTCCCAGTTCTAGGTCCTTGAATTTACTGAAAAAGGACCTTGAAAGTCCTGGAAAAGTCCTTCAATTTCACCTTCACCATAGGGTGGACACCCTGCTTTGATTAACCACTTACGCCCGTATTCTAAAAGCTCATTCACACTCAATGAGTGGAGATTCAATCTGAGCTTCTCTTGAGTATCATTGCTGTTTTTGAATAGCTGGAGGTCTAGTATCGTACCTTACTATGTGACTACTCACCCTCCAGGTATTCAAAAACAGCACTGACACTCAACAAAAGCTGAGATTGAACCTCCACTCATTGAGTGTGAGTGAGCTTTTAGAATACGGGTGTTAACCATGCATGAGTTTCAAAATCCAGCCATCAAATTTTCACTTTAATTAACCACTTAACCAAGTCACATTTATATTAGCGTAGCATTGGTCCCAGATACTTTTGTGGTGAACAAACAAATTAGAAATGTATTATGTTTCTCAAACTACAGTGGCTTAACTACATATCTTAACATGACCTTGCTAAGTATTATTTAATCCTTGAAAAAGATTTATTTTGACATAATCTAATAGAGGATTGCTGTTCAATAGATTTGTGATGAAATTAAAGTCCTGGAGTGGTATTAACACACATCAACAATACAACCTGCTCATCATCATCCGGCACAGCAATTATTCCACCCAGTTCATCTTCTATATCAGCTACAGTGTCTGGCTCATATATCATGTCAGGATTCCCACTGTCTTGTGCTGATTCTGGATTTAGCATTTCATCAACATTACCATTACCATCATCATATTCTCCTCTTTCATCATCGGTTAAATCTTCATTAAAATTGTTATTCTCTTCGTTAAAATTGCCATCTTCCATCCTGCAGTGAAGGTGCAAATGAAACAAAACAATGGATACTTTTTATTAGCAAAACAAACAACTTACTCACTGTGAAAGCATGCAGATCTTACAAAGTAGACAAATTATTTGACTGAAATACGAAGATTGTAACGGCAAACGAAAGATTATATAAGTGCATGTACTACTAGTAATACTGATCCAAAAAAGTTCAGTATTGGTTTAATAGACCGTAAAAATGCACTACTATCCCCATCTACCTACCATACATATAGCAATTCTCTAATTACACCAATGTGGCAAATAAAGAGATTGATTATAGACAAACTAAAAATGTAAAAACTAGACCAAAATATTAATAAATTACCTTATGTTAGTACTTTGAATTTGTGGTATTTCTTAATGCTTGGATCTTGACTTTTGACGGCAGGATGAGAGGGATTTTTTAGTATATGAATGTATTTTAACCTCGGAAACGTCCAATAATACGTGGATTGGGGATATGCAGGTGGTAGCCTGCATTGCAACGTTCGTGCGAGCGGGAGAAGAGAGGGCGTCATATGATATGGTGGGTGAATAACGGATTGTCTCAGTACACCTCTTGTATCCTAATTGATCCTGATCTACTACAGTAGGCGTAGCAAAGTAATCCATAATACTGAGATAGATTCACATATTTCTCATGTGTTCCAAGAGAATAACATCCATGAGTACCACAGATACAGTATAAATTTTTGACGAATCGTTCCATCCATCCATCCATCCATCGAAATTCATCGTTGTGATTTCCAAACAATATCATGTGTCTTCTTTACTTAAGATCTACGAGAGTTAATTTTTGCTGGAACGTGCAACACAATTTTTGACATAGAGCCGTGTTATTTAAAATGCAGGGAAATTGTGAGCGTGACCAGTTTACTCTTCTGACCTTTTTTCATTCCCTGAGGACTTATTATGCAGTGTCGGCTGGGTAGAATGCCGGCCATGCTCATAATTTCTCCATAACCACCTTTTGAATAACATGGCTCTTTGTCCAAAATTGCATTGCAAGTTGCAGCAAAAATTATCTGGTGTACAACCTGCAAAATGGTCAGTGTTATAAACTTTGTGACCGTCGTAGTGCTGAAAAACATAACTTTTCGCGCCAACACTACTGCTTCTAATTACAAGTTGTCACGGTATTGCCAAGCATCCATTTAGAGAATTACAAATCTGTCCCCAATAACGATCCTTCGTTTAATGAAAACAAAAAAGACTCGAGTTGTGTCTCTGCTCTTGTATATATTGGTCACCAAGAACCTGTATTTGAATGCATGTATAGATAAAACCATGAAATAGGCGAATCTGGTCCATGTAACTAATTGTTCTGTGTATGGACTGCAATCTCCAGCAATGCTGTGCAATGATTATGGAAATGGGTGCAAATGATTATTTATTTACAAGATTCCTCCTCATGCTGCGTTCTTAGAAAACAAGTATATTTCTTGCACTCATTACCAATCCCCGTGTGGTCTAGATATGTATATGTCCATATATGTATAGGTTATTTTTAGTGTGCACGGCTCCATGGAGGAGCACTTTTTGTAAAATTGAGTACGTGTGAAAATAAAGTTTTAATAATAATATAAAAGTATAATTAATTTGTTTTAAATGAGCGCTTCTATTTTTTTAATAAGGTCGATTTGCACTACACAGTCACAGCTTGAATTACTGATCCAGCACACAACGCACATACGTACGCGTTATCGTAGATGAGTTGTGTGCTTGATTTACACAGTACAAATCAAGTTGTAAGCAGGTTGCATGCGACAGTTTTAGGCAAAAGTTGTGTGATGTAAATCGGTCTTAAGAAAGTGGCTATACTTATTGAAAATTACAGTATATTAATTATTTACGTATATATAGTATTTCACTTACATAAACGTTGCCACTATACAGCCTGTTTCATCCAATGGAGGAATCTCATCCATGGCAGATTCCTCCATTGGATAAAACAGGTTGTAGTGGATGAACACTTTGAGATGAGCAAAAAACTACTTGCCCTGTCTTTAATTATTTATGTATCTATATATTTGCAACTCACTACAATTAAAGCAAATGCAAAACCTTAAAGTTGAAAGCTTATTGGTTCTTGTAAAATGAAAAATGTAAAACAACATTAATATCTATTGTTTTCAAACAGACTCTTATATGAAGAAATAAAAATAGAAAATATGAATTTTCGAACGAAAATTATTAGCCTATAACTATAGTTGATAAAAATGTAGGCAGGGGGCATCAAGTACTGCATGTAAATTAAGGAAAGTTTTGGAAAGAAAACGGGAAATTTCAGAACCATCCTCAGAGATATGAAAGACTAGTTTTATATTATTCACATATTTCGTGCACTTGAATTGGATAAGACTCGCTACCAATCCCAGTTGACTCAATAGCTCAATGATAGAGCGACGGTCTGAAGATGCGAGTTCCAATCTCGCTTGAGACACCAAATGTTTCGTTGTACTCGGCATTGTCAGAGGGCCTTAAAACTGACGTTCGAGGTATTTAATCGACTTATAGCACGATTGGCGAGGTTTTTTCCAAAATAGCTCTTAAGCTTGTGGGACGTATAATCTGGTTGAACATGCGCACTTTAAATGCTTTAATGTGGACAAGCACGCACGTTTTATCATTTAAGTCCCACAACATTCTCGTCCCCAGAGCCATTTTCACTCGGTCACTCGTTGAAAATTAGGCTCTGGGTTAGATGATTGGTTTGGGTTAGATGATTGGTTTCTCAGAGAACTGCTATTTCCCACAAGTTGAGCAGTTTTCGCTACGCAAAATTATTCTATCAACAAATGTGAACACAAGTACTTCGTTTCTTCGTAATACTTCTCTGTTAAAATTTAGAAACTAATGCAATTTTTCTTGCACTTCCAGTTCCATATATCCCAGAGCTTATGATGGTCGCGAGAGGCCCTGGGAGCGAGGATGGTCCCACAAGTGAAACAGCAAAATTTTTGCACGTTTACACTTGTTATTTAGGTGCTATTTTCTTCTGATGGATTTAAATGACTTCATGAGTTATGAATGTTCAGATGAGGGTATATCATTGAACTCTCTAAAGCTTTGGGCAAACTAGGAAACATTGTTGCGGAAACATTGTTGCGGAAACATTGTTGCGGAAACATTGTTTCCTGCCAATGTTTCGCCATGTTTCCCAGAGTGGGCAAACACTAGGAAGCATTAGCAAGAAACATAGGGAAACATGAAAAGTTTCTGAAGTTGCTAGGAAACATTTTTGCTTTTCGGGAAGCAAATTTTGTTTCCGCAACAATGTTTCCTCGGGTGGGCAAACAGGGAAACATTTGAGAAAACATCGAGAATCACAAATGTTTCCACAACAATGTTTCCTAGTTTGCCCAGGGCTTAAGGTTCAGGGGCCGGTTGTATAAAACTCTTAATCACTTTTTTAATCACTATTTTGTAGTTAAATAGTGATTAACTCTCAAATACGCACTTCTTATTCGATGACGTTTCCACTAACTATAGTTAACTTTAATCACTTTTTTATACAACCGGCCCCTGAATATCATAACCCAGATCATAACCTATCGCCGATTACTCGTTCACATCCATCAGAAGAAGAAAATCGCACTAGAAATCGTAGCAAAAGTTGCACTGAATGTAAACGGGCATTAAGAAGTTTGACTGTTGATCCATGCAGTTAATCTCTTTCTCTGCTAGTCTCTTTCTCGTTTAGAGACTTACAGCGTTTATCTCGGCGCGAAGGAGAGTAGGGGCTTGAGTTTGTAGCTGTGGCGGCGGTCATGTAGACAACGAATTTTTCGTTGTATACTCTGCAATGTCAGAATGATATGGGAACGTGGAGTCTTTTTCCTAGTGCAATAATTTTATTTCTGTCTTGCAGGAAAAAAGTCAGCGAGAGAAAGATGTGCTAAAAAAGGCAGCGAGGTTTGTGTCCATTAATTCCATTTTTGTCAGGTCATGGTCAAACAAGATATTCTCTGGAAACGTATGGCGATAAAGTCGTTTTCTTCATGTTTAATCAATCATTGCTCAGTTTTGGGTTACGTATTAGAGTTAGGAGTTGATTTTTGCTATGAGTGGAAAAGAGCCTTTATTAATAATTGTATGGAAATTGTCCCAGACAACTTAGTTACCTGGTGCTACATTATAGTATATTAGGTCATAATTACATAGGGTTATCAGGGCCGCCGAGAAGTTGGCGGGGGCCCGGGGCAAATTTTTTTTAGGGGCCCTATTTCAAAAATTGTTTCCGGACGATTGATTTCCAGCGACTTTACCTCAATTTTTCATACAAAATTTCAGTGCTTTGTCCAAAAAACCCCAAATATCTTGCCCTTTGCGCGGAAATATTTAACCCAAAAAAATGACTGGGGCCCAACAAAAATTTCCGGGGGGGCCCAGAACCTGGGGGCCCGGAGCAATTTGCCCCTTCCTGCCCCCCCCTTCCCTCTCGGCGGCCCTGAGGGTTATTTGGGCAAAGACCTACTTAAAATGGTCATGTTTTGTGATTGGCTTTCGTCTTTCAGAAACAAATCAGAAACAAAAATTATCATTGTTTGTGACTCGTTCTTTAGAAAGACGATTTCTGTAGTTTTATTGTCTTTCAATGTTATAATCAACCAACCGCGAGCCTGGATAGTATAGGTAGATGATGACCCGGTTATTTTTTTATTTAGATTACAAAAGGACCGTGCTATTGAGTTGGAAAAGCACGTGGACTCGCTAAAACAGAGATTGGTAACTTTATTAGGCATTTTAATCGAGTCAATCTAAAAATGATGAGTATATCTAAAAATCACCAGTTAAAGCGAAATCTGGCCACCTTTCTATTTTGTGTTTGTAGGATCAGGAATTGACTGAGGCTAAACTCAATGAAGATGTCTGGAAGGATAAAGAAACAAAGTATAAAAGAGAAAAGACATCTTATGAAGCCAGGATTGATAAACTTAAGGGGTACATATGCAGAGGAATTCTTCAATCAAATAATTTATTTCAATGTTGTACGTTCCAAGACAAAACATCTTTCGGTATTATGCAGAATAAAACTAAAATTACATTACTTAATTAGTACTTAACCGAAATACATTTGTGCTATAAGTTATATTTCGTTAATAAGTTTTTTGAAACCCCTAAGATCAGGTGCCTGACGTAGCTACATTGTTGGGTAAATTGTTCCACAGATGGCAGTATTATAATAAGCAACGATATAGTTGAGTCTGCATGATTCACACATTTTCATTGACGATTATTGCGCCTTGTCGTAAAATTGACATAGTTCTATCAGTTCTAAACTGTGTTATCTAGAAGTCCAGTAAGATCCTTTCCTCGTTGAACCAGGAGGAAACCGGCATACCTGGAACAAATGTTTTTTTTAGTGGCACACAGGAGATTAGTTTTGTATATATACGTCTAGCATGCAGTTTTAAAAAACTGTATTTGCATGCCTAACAGTAATTTTGTTGCGTTTTATTTAGTCGTGTTGATGAGCTGGAAAAGATTATTGAACACACTGAAAGTACTGCCAAGGTATATTTGAAGTTTAGTGTTCCTTTGCACAGAAATGATGCATGGTTTTTTCTTAAAGGTCTTTATACAAGCTGTCTTATCTCTTGTCCCTTAATTAACAGACAAGCAATTAAGGAAGCTCTTAACACGAAACTACAAACTCGTATCCAAGAAATAAATTCACTTCGCGCTGAAAACGAGAGATTAAAAGTAAGTCCATCAAATTGGAACCTTTAATATGTATCTTATATGGTACATAACTTATATCCTGATATCCCATGCATAATTATTTTGATAGAAGTGGACGGTTTTAAGGAAAGATTAAAAGCTGAAGAAGAACGAAACTTTGCCAAGGTATGCACTCTCATTTTTGTTCAGTTGAACTTGCTGGAGAATTTCAGAGAACACAATTTTTCACTACCAAAAATTAATTTAATTGCGATTACATTGTGTGTATTGTTGCCTAATGTACCCGAACCAAATGCTTATGTCACACGCGTGCCCTATAAGGATTAGTTTCTGGTAGTTGCCGACGCTTTGCGAAATGTTGGGGAGGGGTTTCCTGTACCATATTACCACTCATGCATATGCTGCTGCAAATCTTAGTTCTTTAAAAACTTTTTGTTTTTAATTCATGCAATTTTATAGCCTACCGATGCTTTCATGGTTGTAAAATTATTGTTATAGCTGACCATTCGAATAAATCAGTTCTATACTTGACCGCTCACAATTCAAAAGATATTGAGCGAAAACTTTCGACAGGGCAATTTGTGGAAATCCGGCTTTATTCAAGGGCGGTTGCTCTCTTGGCCACTCCTATAGTATCTGCCGTTGATTTTTTGGTGAGAGAGCTAACCCAGTGTACCCACAAAAAAGTCCTGAAGCAAAAGAGAAAACCATTAACCGCACTCTATACTTGCATGAGTTTCTCAAGAACATGCACACAACCTGTACGGTTGCAGGCTTGACTCCGCGGTCAGTGAGAGCGCGCTAACCCCATCTGTAACTCGTCTGTTCAGAGATAAATATTTTTATTTACTATCAACTAGATAAACTGTATGAGGAGATAGACCAGTTCAAGGGAAAGATATAGAAGACTACAAGAAAGCGTTATACGAGACTAGATCAAAGGTTTGTAGTGCATGGAAAATATCTCAGCTGTGTGTTGAGTGTTTGTTATTGAACCCGTATTATAGCTTCGAAATGGTAGATTAGCTTTACTATTCACGAGTACAAACTAAAACTAAACTACCTTTTTACTGGATAGCTCTATCAGTTATGTCAAAGTTGTTCTCTCTAGAGGTTCAGTAATGCTCATCACTAATTGCATGACACAGTGAGTTTAGGGGAATCTAAACTGAACTAACTTTATTCATATATACATGCTTGATGCCTCTATATCAGTTCTAAAATATTTTTCCTAGAGTCCAGTAAATCTACAGAACCAGGTTTTATCCATACTAGATAGATCTCGTAGTTCTAAGCTGCTCTCCCTAAAGGCCCAGTAAGGATCGTCCCTTGCTGTTTAAGTTTCACTATTGCAAGAGGAAACCAAAATGTTAATCTGACAACTGTCTACCTGGTGTCCCCAAAAAACTATACACTGTTTGATTTAATATAGCAGAAAAACTAGAACAGCTATCATGCATGATGAAATGAACTTTATCGTATCCAGAAAGGGCTGACTTAAATTTGATATATGGAATATATGTAGTGAATATCAATGTTTTAAATTGAACAACCATTTTTGCTATATTAGTTTAAATCAAACAGTGTATAGTTTTTTTGGGGACACCTGAAATTTTGAATATCATACTTTTATAAACTTCTCAAAAGAATCTATGATCGCCAAATTGTGGTCACCAAATTTCGCAATTGTATAATAGAACAGGAGCTTTAACTGCTGAAAAATGCTTTGAAAGTACCTTGCCCGTTATATTATCAACATACGAAAAACTTTAAATTTGTTTGATTATTCTGTCCTTTTCCGGCTGAGATCATTTTTCTATATAGTGCGAGTCTTATTTAGTATATGTGACAGAAGAGATTCACTTAGTATATGTGACAGAAAATGACAGGGGCCGGTTGTATAAAAAAGTGATTAAAGTTAATCATAGTTAAGTGGAAATGTCATCCAATAAGAAGCGCCTATGTGAGAGTTAATCACTATTTAACTACAAAATAGTGATTAAAAAAGTGATTAAGAGTTTTATACAACCGGCCCCAGGTGTATTTATATAGACTTTAAAACCTTTTACTTCGTGAAGTTATTTTTATTGAAAGCAAAATATTGTGTTTTAAAAGTCAACACATAGGTGAAACACCTGCTCAGGAATATTTTTTAAGTTTACTGGCATTTGGGAAATAGTAATTGCTGGAAAATCAGATTTAGGGTCCTGAATTGGGGGGGGGGGGTCTAGATCCAATTTCCTAGCCCACTTGTTTTTTTCTGAATCCCATCAGTTCCAGCCATTTTTTGACCAAATCCCAATTTCAACTGTAAACTTGAAAGAATATTTCTGAGTGGTGTTTCACTTAGCTATGTGTTGACTTTTAAAACACAATATTTTGCTTTCAATACAGTTTTCTTTAAATATAACTTTGTGAAGTCATAATTTAAAGCCTATAAATAATATCATGTCATTTTCTGTCACATTGACATTTTCTGTTACATACCAAGTATATCTAGCAACACTGAGATGTACGTTTGAGATATATTGCTATATTTTTTCTAGATATGTGGATTTTATTACTACTTGCAGTGCGTTGTTTGGCAGTTTTGCCTACCGACCCACCACCGGAGGAAGCTGCCACGAAATATATAACTTGTCAACACATCATTGGAAGACCAGCTGCTTGCCAGTGCATAGGCATAGAACCGGCGTGTTAGTTATATTAAAATGATTCTTTCTAAGTCGAATGGGAAATGTTTAATTAACGGGTCATATCCAGGTCCAACCATAATTGTACGTTATCGAGGGATTGTAGCAATTGATGTTTATAATACTATGGATGAATACACTTCGATACATTTTCATGGAATGCATCAAAGAAGTGTTCCATGGATTGATGGAGTGGGGAATATCACACAGTATCCTATCTACCAGCTCATGGCAAATTTAGGTAAAGTAAAGCGAATATATTGAAGTAGAAGGGTTTCTGCAAGGCAAGCCAAAGCAAGGCAGGCATGGCAAGCGGCAAGGCAAAGTAGAACAAAACAAAGCAAGGCAAATCAAAGCATGCAAAGTAGAACAAAACAAAGTAAGGCAAGCCAAAACAAAGCAAAGTAGAGCAAAACAAAGCAAGGCAAATCAAAGCAAAGTAGAGCAAGCAAGGCAAGGCAAGAAGGCTAAGCAAGGGAAGGGAATGCAACGCAATGCAATGCAATGCAACGCAATGCAAACAAAGCAAAGTACACCCTGTAGTGTACAGACAGGATATTTTAACAGCTAGATGAATCCAAATATCTTTAAAAACCATTAAATCTTGCAAAATTATTTGAAAACTCAACAGTACAACTGGCATTGTAATCCAAAATATGGCAACCTGCAGATGACTAAAGCCTGGTTTCCATATGGTCGTAACGGTCGTAAAGGTTGGGTCACGATCTTTCTCATTAACCGAAATACAACATTTTAGAACTGAAAATACGCAAAGTGATTAGAACTAGAGAATACTTATGATTTATATGTGGTTTACAGGTATAAACTATTATAAACTGGCCGTTGAGAAAGATCATGACTGTATTTTTACGACAATGTGGAAACCAGGCTTAAACGGACCGCGACTGACGTCAAAGTAAGGTCTCTATTGACCTGAAACGTTCGGTCTTTACAGTAGAGATGCTTTGCCTTGCCTCGAATAAATATAATGTTTTGATTTAGGTATATCTTCCGAGCACAACCTCAGGGCACACACTGGTACCAAAGAGATCATGACTTATTTGATGGGTTGATAGTACACGAACCAGAAGTGAGCTCTCGTGTCTTCCCAGAGAAATTTGAAGACCAACCTGAGATTTCAATTTGATCATATCCAGTTTCAAATGAATGGCCAGCGTCTTCCTAGAAGTGCCAGTGTTGCAGGTTTGAACACCCAGATAGAATTTTACGAGGTCGGTGGTACGAACTATCGTTTTTGAATCATTTCAGCTACGATAGTGAACATTTTTGTAATCAGCATAGATCATCATGAAATGCATGTGATGGCGACGGACGGGTATTTAGTAAAACCATTTGAAACGGATTATCTTGTCGTGAACGTCAGTGAACGATATGATTTCATTTTGAAAGCCAAGGAAGACGTGCTGTCGGGTTCTAAATTTCCAATCAGGATTCAGTTACTCGCAGTTCTTTGCAATGATAATAGCAAGGTAGCTGGGGAAAGTTACGGACACGGTTTTCTAGTTGAGCAAATGAGACCTGTACTTCCTGAAAGATTGATAGTTCAGAATGGTCGGTGTAATGATAAATACAATCCATGTAAGTGAATTGTCCTTTCGAGAAAATGCCAAAAGATTATTCTAATCAAGGTTCATATATGACGTGCGCTAACGTACTGACTCCGGAGGATCAATATCCAAATTTAGTAGTTGAACTGAACGGACACTCGTATTTCATTGCTAAAATTGGCTACCCTGAATATGACGAGAGTGGACGTATCACAGTCCCGAAGAAGGATATAAAGCTGCTTCCTTGCGGGCACCCAACATGGAGTGATGGCATCCCCGGCGGGATTGTTGTGGACAGTACTACAGTCCGTAAAGACACAGTGATAGTGCCCGCTGGTGGTTATGTCGTTATTCATCTTCTTCAAAATAATCCAGGATGGTGGTTCATGTATTGTCATATTGATTACCATCTCAATCATGGAATGGCGATAGCAATTGGTGAAAATCCAAACATGGCGAGCATACCTCCCGATCCACTGTACAATGTCACGGAGGAATTTTGCTTCACCCTGCGAACATTTCTTGTTAGAGAAAATAGCAACGGCTTACCAGACCAAATAATTGTAGCAGCCAATAATGCACTACTGACGTTAATTTTGTAGTGCAATAGTGAATTCAGTGGCAGTCAATAATGCAATAATGAGTCATGCATGACGTTGATTTTGCAGTGTTTAGCCTGGTTCTCATTAATCGGCGATGTTTTACGATCTATTGTCTGTGGGCAACGAAGAAGAAAATACACAAAACATTTTATGCATCAATGACCACCGACAATGGGCATCGCCGATGTTCATGATAAATGAGAATCAGGCTTAATAGTGAATTGAGCAGCCAATAATACAATAATGACATTAATTTTAGCAGTTAATTGTAGCAATCAATAATTCAATAATGACGTTAATTTTTTTGGTGAAACAGTCGTACACAATAATGCAATATTGAATGACGTTGATTTTCGGTAGTCTAAAGACCCAGGTCACACTACACAACGATAACGATACGATACTTGTATACGCGCCCTGGTGGTAAAAAAATTTATCGTTATATATCGTCCGACTGAAAAAAAATGGGTGAGCGATTTTAAAATCGTTATCGTCAAACGATAACTTTATCGTTTTCGTTGTAGTGTATGCATAAGGTCTATTGTAGCAGTCAATAATTAACAATTATTCGCCCAAGGCGAGGTGATTATCGGGGAATATTGGTCGAGACGTCGTTGACCAATGGGGAATATTCGCCGAGACGTCGTTGACCAATCAACATGTAGGATTTGTTATGTTCACTTGTGCAAAAATACTATTAATGCTATTTATATGTGACGTTAATTCTGTTATGGCTGTTTTTATATTACAGACGGCCTTCGAAGGGCCTTCGCTTGAAACGTCGAATGTTGCTTGCATTTTTCTGGTACTTAACTTAAATCCATATCCTACCCGACTGCATTTCTTTGATGTTTTTGGTACTCACCCATACTGGCATAGACTTATCAGTTAGACGATAATATTGTCTCAGACTTTAATGTCGTCCAGTGTAGAAAAGACAACGGTTGGTTGTTAGAAAGCCAATTAGCTTAACCTTTATAGGTTAACCTAAAATTCAAGCAAGACTTCACAACTTGTTTATGCACAAGCGGCCCAATCTTACCCTGTGTTATTAATTTATTACGTTATATCTTTATATAAATAGTATATTGAAAATCATTAGAAAATCCTGTGTTATTAATTTATTACGTTTTATCTTTGACATGAGGATCCTCATGTCAACCCCAACCATGGCCGTTAACCTCTTCTCAACGCCAATCTTGGCCGGTTCTCGTTAAAATCTTTCAGGAAGCACATGTAAGTGCTTTTCATTATACTATTATATAAAGATATAACGTAATAAATTAATAACACAGGATTTTCTAATGATTTTCAATATACTATTTATATAAAGATATAACGTAATAAATTAATAACACAGGGTAAGATTGGGCCGCTGCCGTCAGTTTATGAAATTGATATTTCTTCAGAAATTTTTTCTGGATCAGTAGGAGTTTCTTTTTCTGAAGTTTTGAAATAAACAGACGTGCAGAAATACAACTGTTGGAATATATTTCTTTTTGACGTCACACTGCCATTGATTGGCTTGACAAAAAAAATTAGTTTTGAAAGCCCATAAGTTAAAAACATATATAGATCATATGTTTGTGATGTTACTCTGAGTGCATATCCACACCGGGCGAGCTTGAACAATATGCCCGGCCACGGTGGGATTCGAACCTACGACCTTTGGAATACCAGCCTAATGCTCTTCCAACTGAGCTACGCGGTCAGGACGGTTCGAGTAAGTGATATTTCGGAACAGTATCTAGTTCCTTCAATACCAATGTGTTCTTGTAATATGAATTTTTTTTCTGTGCTGGTGTTGTGTACTCAGGTGAATAATATGTTTGTGATGTTACTCTGAGTGCATATCCACACCGGGCGAGCTTGAACAATATGCCCGGCCACGGTGGGATTCGAACCTACGACCTTTGGAATACCAGCCCAATGCTCTTCCAAAATAGATCAGTGGCGAAAGTTGGAAAGCCGAGCGTTTACAGAAGAGACTGACGCGAGTTTAGAATTGACCAATGAGAAAGCGTTTTATAATCTTGGAAAGAAGGCGCCATGTTTTTAAATTTTTACCAGTTTCCTTTTGCAAATATAGAAATTTTTGCATCAATATAAGACAAGAGAATATTTATTTTTAAATTATTCGCCTTTTTACCATCTGTACATTGTTTTAAGGGTTTTGGTTTGTCGAATTTTAAAGTGATCATGGATTTTTAACGCATTAATTTAGTCGATGAAATTTGGTCGATTATTTCGAGGTAAATGAAGTATTGGTTTTATTTGTATACATGTACTAATTAAAGTTAGAAATAGGTGATTTTCGCTTAATGCTTAATAGATTGCCAATAATTATTGTTTTTTCCCTTAAAATTATCGAAATCATGTTAGTGATATTGCATTTGTACCAGACTGCCAACTTTGTTATTTTTTTAGTATTACCATGTAAACTGCACACAGAATATTTTTGCTTTTGACAAAATCTGTGCACATCAGACCTTCCAATTACTAGA
>CACRXK020001156.1:0-42225 GCA_902702795.2 Paramuricea clavata | reverse complement strand
CTCGACTTTTTACTCTCGACTCTCGACTTTTTACTCTCGACTTTTACCCTCGACTCTCGACTTTTACTCTCGACTTTTACTCTCGACTCTCGACCTTTACTCTCGACCCTCGACTTTTAGATACACTCGCCGAGCGTTTACAGAAGAGACTGACGCGAGTTTAGAATTGACCAATGAGAAAGCGTTTTATAATCTTGGAAAGAAGGCGCCATGTTTTTAAATTTTTACCAGTTTCCTTTTGCAAATATAGAAATTTTTGCATCAATATAAGACAAGAGAATATTTATTTTTAAATTATTCGCCTTTTTACCATCTGTACATTGTTTTAAGGGTTTTGGTTTGTCGAATTTTAAAGTGATCATGGATTTTTAACGCATTAATTTAGTCGATGAAATTTGGTCGATTATTTCGAGGTAAATGAAGTATTGGTTTTATTTGTATACATGTACTAATTAAAGTTAGAAATAGGTGATTTTCGCTTAATGCTTAATAGATTGCCAATAATTATTGTTTTTTCCCTTAAAATTATCGAAATCATGTTAGTGATATTGCATTTGTACCAGACTGCCAACTTTGTTATTTTTTTAGTATTACCATGTAAACTGCACACAGAATATTTTTGCTTTTGACAAAATCTGTGCACATCAGACCTTCCAATTACTAGATCCATGCTCTGCCAACTGAGCTACAGCTAGGGTCGGGATGGATAGAAGACAGGAAATTATGAACTATACAGTATACTGAATGTCATAAACATATTCTCGTTTAGGAGCCACGTCCATATTCATGTTGCCACAAATAATGTTGAATGATTGACGTTATGAGTGGGTGGGTTTTTATATGAACTTATCGACATTATCTCGTGGCAATTTGACAATTAATGTCCAAAGCACAGAATACTACGCAGCTAGAAGTCCATCTTCATTGTTTTTTGCGTAAGCGCTATTCGTCACTCAGCACGTACCGTAAACAGAAGCAGTCCCCCCTGGACATGTGCCATTTTGAGTATTTACAGGGGGAGGGGGGGGGACTGCTTCTGTTTACGGTACTTGCTGAGTGACGAATCATGATGAATAGCGCTTATGCAAAAAACAATGGAGATGGACTTCTGTGTAGTATTCTGTGTCCAAAGTAACTATCAACTACTAATCCCTTACATTATTCAACATCAAACAATACTAGTTCTGTGAGTGTACTGTTATTAATAATGTTATATATATTACCGATTTTCCGTGTATTTTATATTAACCCATTAAGTGCCAGCGCTCTCCCTTGATGAGTAAAATTGTCTGGTGTTAGACAGAGTAAAATAATAAAGTAGGGCTCATCAGGGCACAATGCGACTCAATGGGTTGTGAAATGCTCCCAATAGTTTCTATTTTATTATTTCCAACAGTATACAAGGCCAGAAAGTGTTAAATGTCATAAAATGATAGTCCCTTCACCTTTTTTTTCTAGAGTTGTAATCTAATTTAGTAATGTTTTGCAATGAAAAAAGAGAGTGGAAGAACTAAGTCACCATTTCACGATGGAGATGTAGAGAAAAGTACACCCGCACATGTCAATGTTAAGAAAAAAAAGAAGGAACGTGGCGTTCCAACAGCAGTTGAGGTATGTGTGGAAATTGAATTCTGATCAGTCAGGTTGAGATCATTATTGGATCATTCCAGAAAACATCCATACCACCCCCACAGAGGAAATAGGAAGTTAACCCCCTACCCCCTTCGGATGTCCTAATACATTTACTATTACCAGAAACAATTTCGCCCCCCCTCCCCCTCCGGACAGCAGAAATTTCCTTTGTGGGGCCGGGGGAGTATGGATCGACTTTTTAGGAACGACCCATTTGTATGTTTGCATACTAGCATAAGGCCGCCATGGCATAACAAAACGAGATTGTCATCAGTCCCCCTTTGTGGCCCTACTTTAGTATTTTACTCTGTCTAATGCCAGAGTATATTTTACTCTGTCTAATACCAGACAATGCACCCTGATGCGCCCTACTTTAGTATTTCCCTCTGTCTGACGCCCGAAAATTTTACTCGTCCAGTGGAGAGTGCTGCCACTCAATGGGATAACAGTGGTGGAACCTGCCCGGGGGCAAATGCTTCTCAATTTCTGAAAGCCTTTGAATGATATAAGAATAATTTTTCAACCATGAAAGCATTGGTTGGCTATAAATTTAAAGCTTTATATATATCGCATTAAATTTAAGGCAAAATCTTTTTGACAGCTAAGACTTCCAACAACAAAAGGTAGTCATATATGTTGGCAACCTAATTTGCAGCCAATATTTTGCAAGGTGTCTGCTACTGGTGTACATTTTGCTCCTAGTACCAGTCTGTACCATATAACAAGCCACTCCATCATTGGTTTCCCTTTGTGGGTATAAAGTGACTTTAAGCCTGACTTGTCCAACATTGAAACAGGTGAGAGAAGGGCATTGATATCAATGGGGGAAGGGAGGAGGAATAATGTATGTAAAAGTAGACTGTCCCATAATTGGTGTAGGACTAAAATGATAACAAGGGTGTGATGATAAGGCGTGGATAAGTTCCAGTATTTATTTTTGGTTTTAGTAATTCTTCAATTGGTGTTGTTTTTAAAAATTAAAGGACTTCAAATAAAAAATTCTGATATACCGAAGCTATTTCCAGGCCTCTGAATTCAGGTTGTCAATCGGCAAATCCAGCTGACATATCGCTCTGTCAGGACTGCAAAAAATTGCAGACCTGCAATTTTTATCTGACAATATACTTTCCTGATGCAAATTTAGAGAGTAAAAAAAAAGGAATGGAATTTGTATACAAATGTTTTTTACTATGTCACAACTCAAATTCAAAAGGATGTCAGACATCATACACTTCAACTATGTTTGGTTATGATTTAGTTAAGTTAAGTAACTAGATGTGATACAGTTCTCTAACCTCCTGGTTTGCTACAGACATGTTTTTATTGGAAACCTAAATTTACCTACAAGCTACAGTACCTGTTTCCGACCTGTTTTCACTTCAGGTTGACCTGATTTTTTGCGAATTCAGTTGCCTGTATTTTATGTTGGAGCCACATACATGACCTAATAGTATCATCATACTAAGCAAGTACAGATTACTAACATCATTACTGCATTATTTCAACACTACAGTCGCAAAGAACTTTCCAAGTTATGAATATGTAATCTGCAAAAATATTGGGAGGTTAGCCCCCCCCCCCAAACTGCCATGAAATTTTTAGCAAGGGGGGCTCAGCCCCCTGAGCCCTCACTCTTCTACACCCTCCTGGATTGTCCCAATGTGTATCTATACTGAAGCATGACACCATGGTCACGTATGCAGGGCTTTCAAAATAACCCGGCGGCCGCCGGAACTCCGGCGGGTGGCACGAGGTTTACCGCCGGTTACTTTGTTTAGTTCTTGAAACATCAATTCTGCTTCCTTCCTTCTAAGCTTTCAAACCAAGTTATTTTTCCTCAACTTGGTCTATACTTTATAGCCTGGTTATTTTCGAAAACGACGTACTATTTCATAAAACTGATTTAGTTATTGCCATCTTATTGTCGATCTCAAGTCACCTTTCAACGCGCGGTTCCCAAGTTTGTCAGTGGAAACTTGCCAATTACGTTTCCAAGTTCAAAAATTGGGAGTGAACTTCGCAACAAAGTTCGCAAGTACGTTTCAACGTTTGAACTATTGTAAACAACTGTTTATAGTTCAAGTTGAAATTAACAACCCTGTATAAAGATATACGATACGCTTATGATTTTTCTTTGTGTTTTCATGAGAATTATTAATGAGTTTTTGAAACCCAATTCAAAACTCCAGATAACTCGCATGCCTAGTTACCAATGTTCTAGTTTACAGAAGCATAGAACAGAACAAAGGTAACTAAGCTTTAGAATTATCTACATGTGTGAATGACTCTTGTACATAACTCTAATGCTTAGTTATACCTTTGTCGTATTTTATGCTTCTGTAAACTAGGAGTAACTATAAACCTGGCAAAAATTATCGTAGACAGCGCGTGCGTCATGCTAACAAAACTAGATGTATTTCTACAGAATTAATCCCCCCCAAAAAAAAATTTCTCCCCCTCCTACCCCCATTTCAATGTTGGTAAATCAACTGAACATACTTTTAAAATTTAAATGCGAAAAACAACATTGAATAGCGGCAGGAGGCGACACATTTAACGAAAGAACGTCTCAATGTTAATTTTGGCGTTGGAAAAGTTAGGTGTCCACATCATTTTTGGTAGGATTGTAGACATGTGAGTTATCTAAAGGGTTGAATTGGCTAGCAGCAATGTAAACAACAATATTTTTAATTCTAGGAAAGGATAAGGCACAGTCACAGAAGATTAGCTAATGCTTCAAGCAAATCCAGTGTAAGAACTTGAAATTATAAAAAATATGACAGTGGATTTATCATCGCTATAACATTGGTCAATAACCCCTCTCCCCGATAATTATGAATGAACTCTAATGAAGATTAAATTATGTTATTTATTATTTTATAGAAGCAATCAGCATTAAAATCAGGAAGACATAAACCTCATTTTGTTCCACCGCCTGCACGAACTTCTCCCGGTAGCAAGAAGACTATTGCTTGGGAGGTACGTTATACCTTACTAGGTTGCTAAATAAAGAAGTAGGGGTGCACCGTCCGGATATCTGAAAAAATCCGGCCAGATACGATTACCGGATATTTTATCAATTTGAATACTTGACATATAATTTATATTAGAAGGATTTTTCTCATCCATGTATTAGTGCAGAAGATGGTGACATTATTTTTTTAATTTTTGAGTAAATAATCAATTATGGTTAACTAAAAAATCTGTTTTTACTTTTTCCACTCCCATTCGCATGTTTCCGAAAACTTTCGAAAGTTTTTAGGCGATAGGATTTGGTACGGATATTGGCGCCAAACGCTGGGAATAGTTAATTAATTCAACTAAATATATCAGTGGCTATCATATAGTATCATTTTTAACATGTCCTTTTTGGGTGTCTCTTTTTTTTAGTACTATTTATGTTTCAATAAACGGAAATTTAGTACACTTCGTGAGAAACAAATTATCCGGCCGTATCCGGCCGGATAATAGTAAATATTAGTACGATTTCGGTCACTATCCTGCCAGATACTGTATCCGGTGCACCCCTAAAAGAAAGCTGGCTACTAACGTCCCGACGAACTGTCTTTGTGATGTGATGTGATGTGATGCGATGCGATGCGATGCGATGCGATGTGATGTGATGTGATGTGATGTGATGTGATGTGATGTGATGTGATGCGATGCGATGTGATGTGATGCGATGCGATGTGATGTGATGTGATGTGATGCGATGCGATGCGATGCGATGCGATGCGATGTGATGTGATGCGATGTGATGTGATGTGATGCGATGTGATGTGATGTGATGTGATGTGATGCGATGTGATGCGATGTGATGTGATGTGATGTGATGTGATGTGATGTGATGCGATGCGATGCGATGCGATGCGATGCGATGTGATGTGATGTGATGTGATGTGATGTGATGTGATGTGATGTGATGTGATGTGATGTGATGTGATGTGATGTGATGTGATGTGATGTGATGTGATGTGATGCGATGCGATGCGATGTGATGTGATGTGATGTGATGTGATGTGATGTGATGCGATGTAATGTGATGCGATGATTTCTTTGTTAGGGTAACACTCACAGACTGGAAATTGACCCGAGTAATTTGACAAGTACGAGACGATCTCTTAGAGTTGATGATCTTGACACCTCCGAGGTACGAAACAATTTACTTTGGAGAATAAATAGTTTGATGGTTTTTCAAAATATTCTGTTGGCATTGATTTGCGTGAATGTTATATTTAGGAAGAAGGGACGCGAGATAAGCTGAGAGTTTATGAGAGAACAATTGGCAACTTGATGGACGAAATAGGAACATTACGACATGAGGTAGGCTGAGAAAAACATAACAAAGTTAAATAGTTTATTGTTTGCCCTTAAAGGCACAGTTCAGCCTTTGAATGATGGTTTTAAGACGCATTACAACACTTTTAATTGAAAAAACCAACTTGGAAAATCAATTAAGCCTAATTCAAGATCAGTGAACTTAATGTTTTCAACATTAAAAATGTCAAAAAACGTTAAAACATTGAAATCACTGATCTTGAATTATGCTTAATTGATTTTCCTAGTTAGTTTTTTCAATTAAAAGGGTTGCAATGAGCCTTAAAAACTATCATTCAAAAGGTTGAACTGTGCCTTTAAAGGCCTATCTATTATCCTAGGGTATGTACTCGAATAAATGCATGTAAAGATGTCACATTTCAATTTTCGCCATAAAATGATGAACAGGAAGAGTGGCGTCAGCAGTCGTTTTCATACGCCAGAACGACAATCGTATGTAGTACTATGTACACGACTGGTCGTATCATGTCAAAATGGGTCTTAAATGTTTCCTACAAGAGTCTTTGATTTTTTATCAGGTGGGTATGCATGACAGCACGAGATCTGTGCAGAAAAAGAAAGAACAATTGAATGCCAGTAAAAGACTGCTTGAAGAACAAGAGGATGAAATTATGGTAAATGTTGGTATATTTTGTGGAATTTCTAAATCATGTGTACAGAGGATCGGGTTTTTTTCGATCCTACCGTTGCTATGTTCCATCTTCAGGACAGTATGAACTTGAAATTCATTCCCGCAATCTGACTTGTATACATTTGAGATCGTGTGTTGACATTCATTGACTATATGATCAATGTGCTATTTACTATTGTATTACATGAAGTTTCAAATATGCGAAGGTGTTGATGTTATCACGAATGGCAGTCACATGATGTGTTTTGATCTAACGTCTTTGATCGGGAGAGATTGTAATGACGTGAATGCAAATACAATACAATTTTTTTAACGTGAAACAATTACACTTAGCTACACTCAGCTAATTAATTTACAGCTAATTTGTGTTGTCTTCATGTCAATGCTTTGTATGGTTCCATGCTTCATGGTAGCTGTGATTGGTTTAGGACATCATGTAACTTCCTGTTCTAGTCGATCTGCTTCATGATAGCTGTGATTGGTTTAGGACATCATGTAAATTCCTGTTCTAGTCGATCTGCTTCATCATAGCTGTGATTGGTTTAGGACATCATGTAAATTCCTGTTCTAGTCGATCTGCTTCATGATAGCTGTGATTGGTTTAGGACATCATGTAACTTCCTGTTCTAGTCGATCTGCTTCATGATAGCTGTGATTGGTTTAGGACATCATCATGTAACTTCCTGTTCTAGTCGATCTGCTTCATGATAGCTGTGATTGGTTTAGGACATCATGTAACTTCCTGTTCTAGTCGATCTGCTTCATGATAGCTGTGATTGGTTTAGAACATCATGTAACTTCCTGTTCTAGTCGATCTGCTTCATGATAGCTGTGATTGGTTTAGGACATCATGTAAATTCCTGTTCTAGTCGATCTACTGCAATGCCTCAAAGAACCGAACATGTATTTCATAAAAATGCCTCCAGTCTAGATTTTTTGTTATCTAGGTCCTACTCGTATTCATAAACCTATAAATTCTATGTTCCTAGCTGTTACCTCTGCTATTTTCATGATTAATCATGATATAGAAATTCCACAAAATATATGATAAATATTAAATCTCTAGAACCAGATTCGTTTTAAGATAGCGTTTCAGAGACCTTGGTGTGGGCCGGTTGTGCGAAGCCGATTAGCTAAATCCTAGGTTAATAAAAAATATAAACCAAACTTCCCAACAGCTTGTTTATAAATTTGGAAATGTTTCTTCAAAAAATTTTGTCTGGATCAGTAGGAGTTTTCCTCTCTGAAGTTTTGAAACAAACAGACGTGTAGAAATACATAAACTAAAACATTATGTTAAATTTTAGCAGAGGGTTAATTAACCAACGTTTTCAAATGCCAGAACTTCCTTTTCAATTGCCAGAACTCCCTTTTCAATTGCCAGAACTCCGTTTTCAATTGCCAGAACTTTGTTTTCAAAAGCCAGAACTTCCTTTTTAAATGCCACAACTCAGTTTGCAAAAGCCAGAACTTCCTTTTCAAATGCCAGAACTCCGTTTTCAAATGCCAGAACTCCGTTTTCAAATGCCAGAACTCCGTTTTCAAATACCAGAACTCCTTTTTCAAATGCCAGAACTCCGTTTTCAAATGCCAGAACTCCGTTTTCAAATGCCAGAACTCCGTTTTCAATTGCCAGAACTTTGTTTTCAAAAGCCAGACTCCATTTTTAAATGCCACAACTCAGTTTGAAAAAGCCAGAACTCCGTTTTCAAATGCCAGAATTCCGTTTTCAAATGCCAGAACTCCCTTTTCAAATGCCAGAACTCCGTTTTCAAATGCCAGAACTTCCTTTTCAAATGCCAGAATTCTTTTTCCAAATGCCAGAACTCCATTTTCATATGGTAGATAGGGTGTCCTTGAATTCCACCTTCACCAAAGGGTGGACACCCTAATTTGTTTAGTTTAATAATTATATAAAATGCATTGTAGGAATATCGGGAGGAATTACGAAGCACGTTGGATGAAAATAAAGAGTTGAAGTCCTCACTAGAAAAGCTTCGAGGTCACGCAAATAGATCAAGGTACAAGATTTATGTCATAAACCTAAGCTAAAATTAGAAATATAGTAAGCAATATATGATCCTGTACGATGCATACCAATGATGCCACAACATACAAATTTTATACAATCTGTTTTGTTCTGTGTAGGATTCCTTACAGCTCTACTGATAAAAAATTTAAACCATTAGAATTGATAGTTATAATTTTGCTGTACATTAAACAACAACGCTAATCGACATGATTAATTGATTATCTAATGTCAGTGAAATGGCACAACTCAGGACTCTTTCTTCATTTCTTCAAGTGACCCATGTTCTGAAAGATTTGCATAAAGTAGAGCCTTAAACGGACACCGAAACCCCTTTGGCATATATATTGAACCCCCCCCCCCCTCCCGTGAAATGTGTCCGCCACTGATTAAAAGGGTAATAGACACAAACAGCTGCTGAAATTGAGAGAGTTCCCTTCTCATAAGCCGAATGATTGAAGTTGTCGCTCCAGATATACTTATAGAGCTCACTGTTCCAGGGCAGCAGACGGTGGCCGACTTCAGAAATTTTACTTTTTGGAGCACGCAAACTAACGCAATTAGCTTTTGAACGCATTCAAAAACGAGCACTTTCAATTATATCTCCTGGGTCATCTTGTACGAACAATCTTAACACGCATAATATTAGTTCTCTCAAAGACAGGCGTCAGAAACTGTGTGAAAAACTTTTCAAGACAATAGTATCCAACTCAGACCACAAGCTTTATCAACTACTGCCACCCAAACATAATCCCACTTACAACCTGAGGAAAGAACGTGCGTTTGATTGTCCTACTATACGAACCAGTCGTTTTAGAAACTCTTATATTTCCGCAATGTCAAATAATTTAAAGAAATAGGATTGCTATGGTTTGCTATGAATTGTTTTATATGTATGACAGTATGTGTACTGTTAGTATTTGTATGTGTGTAATATGTATGTGTTTATAGACTTTATAACCTACAGCTAATTTTTATGTTTTGTAAATTTTACGCAATTCAGCTGTTTTGAGCTGCGATGTAAAATCTTATTAAATAATCTATCTATCTATCTTTTCTCACGCCGCCATTTTTGGGGTACTGCCTTTTCCAAATCTGAGATTGTACGCAGTGAATACGAGATTTGTATACTGACTATAATTGTGAGTTATAAGTTAATTTATCGCTTCCTTTATTTAACACTATATCTGGGGGATATCTTGTCACGATGAGCTCTGTTTTCTGTGCATGTTCTTTACGCGCAATAAACGAGTCAGACACCACTTGGAATAATTATGGCAATGTGCGTATTGCATAACGCACATACCGGTTTATTAATTTTGTAATCAATGACATAAGTTTAACATAACAAATTATTAACCAAAGTAATTCATTAACAGTTAGCACAGAAAAGGTGGGGGTAAAAACGCCCACAACTAACAGTAACAACTATAATAACTAATATACAATATACAAGTAGAATAGTCTTGCGTTCAGAAAAACGGGGAGGAGGGTGGGGAAAAACTTGACTTTAAAATACAGACGACTTTGCGCTACCAAAGCGAAGAGCAGAATGAACCAGATGCGCATTCTGCTATAGATATGTATCACCTCTCCCTTCCGTTTTCCTGCACGCATTACATTCATGTGATCAGAAAATTACGGGGAAAATACCCATGTGTCCCATGTCAGGTTTGTCTATTTATATATCCTAAGCTCAGGAAGCAATAAAATCTTCATTGGTATGCCAATAATTCCTTTATCGCTTCCTTTATTTAACACTATATCTGGGGGATATCTTGTCACGATGAGCTCTGTTTTCTGTGCATGTTCTTTACGCGCAATAAACGAATCAGACACCACTTGGAATAATTATGGCAATGTGCGTATTGCATAACGCACATGCCGGTTTATTAATTTTGTAATCAATGACATAAGTTTAACATAACAAATTATTAACCAAAGTAATTCATTAACAGTTAGCACAGAAAAGGTGGGGGTAAAAACGCCACAAGGCTACTTGGGTAAAGAAGACATACCCCCCCCCCCATGCCAATAATTCCTTTACAGTTAAATATTTGAAAAAAATGTTTTCACATCGCTTAGATTTTTCGTGTCGCTTTCAAAAAAGTACCTCAAAAATTTGGCCTTCGTGAGAAAGGCTAAATTCTCTTTTACTATTTCCCCCAAATACAAACTTAAAACTACCACGTGATAGACTGTAATATTGAAAGAATTACCATCATTTTTTCACTCTGGTAGCTTGCAGGTTTAACACCATCTGCTGAAACTCATGTAATTGTAGACTGTAATGGATATCCCCTTGTTCATAGATCGGAGGTGGAAATTGTCGCTGAAGAACGCGATGCATTGGTGAGGAAACTCGTGGAAGCTGAGATGGATGCAAAATCTACCAGTTATATGGTGTTAAAACTGAAGGAAACTGTTAATAAGTTAAACGAAGTAGGTTTATAATCTTATGCAATCTTCATGCTTAGAATAAGCCTTACAGTATATGGCCGCAGGTTTAGATTAAGCCAGATACCTTGTATGGATTTTTTACATCTTTTATACCTGTATGTGCGTTTTGATACTGTAGATATTTCCTCTTTACATTATGTGAACATGTATACTGCTTGAACATGTCGCGCGAGAAAATGACGTCATATTGACAAATCAACCGCTATTTTGGGTGGTCAAATTAATGGCGAAATAAAGTACTTACACCGGCTTAAATTCGGTAAAGAATGGCCTGTATACATTCTCAAACAAAGGAACAACTGCATGCTGCTTGACTTTGATGGTTGTTGACACCCTGTTTGTTTTTAAGTTCAAATATTTGCCACCCAAAATGGCTGGACCTCGACAATCGCGTGACATTTTGTGTTTTGTGACGTCAGTTGCAAGGGTGGTAATTGTTGTTATAAACTCGTATAGGATCGTCGCATGTCATCTGGTGATGTTGTGAACTTGATCAGACAAAAAGAAAGTCTTCTGAGAAAGCTTGCAGATTTTGAAGTCACAAACAAAGCTTTAAGAAAGCTTCTAAAAGAACAGAGTCAATACGAGGTGTGTCATTGTATTATGTGGTGACGTTTGTAAACGATAAAATAAAGGATAAAACATTTTACAGTATTTTAATTTTAGTGGGTTGTGGATGTGGTTATTTAAGAGTAATAAGCTTCTTCTGTACATGCGTAGAAATGCACCACCAGTTAATTCTCTCTATATGCCTATGAGAAAAGTGAAGCCAAAAAGTGACGTCCAAAATCTATGAAGGTTGTGAATAGTGTTACTACCATTTTTCCCAGCTTATTCCAGTTTATCCTAATGCATTCTATCGCTAATCAAGTTATCAGTTCATAAAATCATAATACTAGTCGAAGTCAAAATACGAAATTTCCTGTCAGCCTTATGTAACCGCGCAGACAATTTCTCAATTTCCACCATCTTTGGCTTGACTTGTTGCAGCATTGGTCAGCTGTAAGAAGCTTAGCTGTAACAATTAACATTGTTTACAAGTTGTTCTTAGGATTTAGTGAGTTATAAATAGTGCCTGAAAAATACAAGCAAAACTTCTGCTTGACAACCGTATTTGTATAAGGTACAATAGTTGTATCTCTCTCAATTTGTAGCTCTCTTGTTATCATCGCTAGCTACACTGGCACAGACTGATTAATCAAGTTCAACTGTTTGAATAAATTATCATTCTTCTCATAGAGTAATGGAAAAAGACTAATAGGACAACAAGATGTCTTATTACAACGACTGGCACAAACAAATGAAGAAAACAAGGTACACTTCTCACTTTTGCTGGATTTGTTCAAATCAGGACATTGTTAGAGATCAATCATATATAATTTTTGCAGTGAGAGGGTAACTGGTTTTACGGAAAAAATCATAGAAACAGATATTTGCCAACTTCAATCTATACATGCCATTTCGCTTTTTTGTTTAGAATCTATTGTTCAAGTTAAACGAACGTGACAAAGAAGTCGAAGCTTTGTTGGCGCAAGTTAAGGCTGACAAGGTGCGTAGTTTAAAGAGAGATCTAGGATTAGTGAGGTACCTTAGTCCTAAGTCCTAAGAGAGATACCTAAACGTTTTGCCGGCACAGTGTTTTAACCTGGCTTCGATTTCTGCAATATACAGTTGCGTGATTATAATCAGTTCACATCTGTGAGAAGAGTGCTTCCAGGTATATTCTACCAAATACCCCAGGTTTTTTCAGGGTACTCCGGTTTTCTTTTGTATAGTAACATTGGACCATGTAATTACCATAATCCTTAATGGATGGACCTTTGGAGGCATGGTATCTACATTCTTCCATAGCTGTACAGTAAATCTCATGATATAAGTCTTTCAAATTGAATTTGTTTTGAAGGAATTAGACTGAGTTTCGTAATATCACCTATCGAACTGACTGGACCTTGTACCTGTAACTCCGTTGGTATAGCGTTAAGGCCCAGACGCACCGGACGCGATTCGACAACGCGACGCGATTTGTCGATTTTCATTGACCGATAACTTTGATCCTAGTTTAAATTTTCCAAATATTTAGAAGCGCTATAACATTTTGAGTTATTTGATCCACATATATTTTAAAATTTGCTCTCATTGGCTGTTTTATTAACTTTCAAAAACTAAAAAGTCGCATCGCGTCCGGTGTGTCTGGACCTTTACACTTGCAAATATTGCCGCGATTTCTAGTGCGATTTTCTGCTTCTGATGGATGTGAATGAGTAAATGAGTTATGAATGTTCTAAGTATATGAACCCTCATCTGAACATTCATAACTCATCCACTCGTTCGCATCCATCAGAAGAAGAGAATCGCACCTAAAATCGAAGCAAACATTTTAAGTGTAAACAGGCCTTTAGACTAGCAAACCAAGGTCGCAGGTTCGATTCCAACCGGTGTCAAGCTATCTTTCAACTTGCCATTTTAATTAGCGTCATCTAATATATGTGAATTGCTGACTTCATTTCTAGAATCAAGCTGTTGCGTTTGACGAGCTGAAGAAAACCATCGAAGTCACACGTGCTCACTTACAAAAAGAACTTCGTTCTCGTGAGATGGAATGTGAACGATTAAATGTACACATCAAGGTAGTGTAGTCATTTTAGACACGAACGAATTTTGCACAGAAAAATGGCCATATCGCTGAACATTCATTGCAGAGCATGCTATTACGTCTTTTGTTTTGTTTCGACGTATTTGTGTAAACAGACAATGGCTGGCAATGAAAAGTTCATATTTAGAATGGATTACTTTTTCTGTCTCGATTTCAAGTGAAACATACACATGTGGTGTTTTCCACTAGGCGTCCTCGGAGCACAACCTGCAGATAAAAATTTCCTGCCGGCCAACTACGTATTTTTGTGCTAAATCCGTGCCCTAACATATAGTAATGTAGCTGACCACGGATTGTAAATTTTGAACCTAACAAATTTTTTGCAGCTGTTTAACATTTCTGGGAGCAACGGTCCGGTTCTTTCGTCTATTTTTAACCCCTGTTTTCCACAATTAAATCAACTAGAAACTATTTTTTATATATTATTGATAGACAACTGATCAACAGTGTGAACAAGAGAGAATGGAGGCTGAACACATGAGAGGTCTGGTTGAAGCACTGAGGGTGAGTTTTATACGTGTAGTCATGCGGCTCGTTGTGCTCTTTTTTTAAATGATTACAACGCTATTTGAGAACAGCGTTGCTTTTTTCCACAGTGGTATAGTTTGATAGAGCATTTTACTGTTGTTTGCTGTACACAGAAAATACCATAGTCATAGATTTTATAAGTAAATATTAATTTTGTAAAAATAATAAAAAAACTCCAGTATATGTTTATTTGTATTATATAAGTCGTCTGTCTTTGTGTGTATATACAGTATAATTGTAATCTTTGCTATAAGTTTGTATGTGTGCTTTATGTAATTTAGTAATCAACTTGTAAACTGGCTTCCCAGTTTCTTTAGCTTTGTGGTTATTTTGGGAAGTCAGTGTCCTAAGTATTGTAAATTTTTTTATGTGTAAGCTTGTACGGTATATTTATGGATTAAAATAGTTGTTGTTATAGACTAATGTCGCCATGGTCGTGGACTATAGTCATCATAGTCATGGACTATAGTCATCATAGTCAAGGACTACAGTCATCATAGTCAAACTCTATAATCATAGTCAAGGACTATAGTTGTCACAGTCAAAGACTATAGTCATCATATTCAAGGACTATATATAGTCATCACAGTCAAAGATTATAGTCATCATAGTCAAGGACTATAGTCATCATAGTTAAAGACTATAGTTATCATAGTCAAGGACTATAGTCATCATAGTCAAGGACTATAGTCATCATAGTTAAAGACTATAGTCATCATATTCAAAGACTATAGTCATCACAGTCAAAGATTATAGTCATCATAGTCAAGGACTATAGTCATCATAGTCAAGGACTATAGTCATCATAGTTAAAGACTATAGTCATCATATTCAAAGACTATAGTCATCACAGTCAAAGATTATAGCCATCATAGTCAAGGACTATAGTCATCATATTCAAAGACTATAGTCACTATAGTCATCATGGTCAAATACTATTATAGTCATCATAGTCATGGATCATCAATTCATAGTCAAAGACTATAGTCATTGTAGTCAAGGACTATAGTCACCATAGTCAAAGACTATAGTCATCATAGTCAAGGACTATAGTCATCACAGTCAAATACTGTAGTCATCACAGTCAAGGACTATAGTCATCATAGTCAAGGAATATAGTCATTATAGTCAAAGACTATCATCCATTCATAGTCAAAGATTATAGTCAGTCTGGTCAAGGACTATAGTCATCATAGTCATGGATCATTAATTCATAGTAAAGGATTATCTAGGATCAATACACAGTCAAGTACTGTATTTACCATAGTCAAGGACTACAGTCAAGGACTACAGTCATATAACTGACTTTTGCTATGGTTTATTGTCATATCATAGAAATATATGTCATAATCTATAATCCATAGTCGTAATCAGTAATCGTTTTGGTGGATGACTACATGCATTAAATTATCACGCAAAGACAGACAAGTGTATGGTAGCTCTTTTACGATACAAAATACACCCAAACGGCATATTCTCAAGAGAACATTTATTAATTTTTCGAAACTTAAGCCAGCTAATTATTAGTGACACATAACCTGATAGAAAGTTACTGTTCCCTGTTTTACATTATCCAATTTCTGTAGTCCATGACCAGTAAACGTTATTGACACAGTCTGAGAGTAATTATTAGCTTACAGTAATTAACTAAGCTAGCGCATGTATAAATATATTATGAAATTAAAGTTCTGGGGTTGCTGGAGTTGAATCAATAGACATCACCAGCAACTCCATCTGTCCATTGTCATAATCAAGTACTGCAACAATCATACCACCTAACAACTCTTCTAAATCAAGATCAGCATCTGGGTCGTGCGCCATGATGTCAGAATCTGATCCAACGTGTGCTGGTTGTGCCATTTCAGCATCTTCACTCTCTGGTAAGCCTTGTGCGCTATCTGCTTCATTCCCAGGGTTCATGTCGTTGTTGTCTTGTGGGGAACTCTCGTTTGGTTCACCGTCATTCATCGTTTCATCCGCTTGAGTATCATTGTCCTCTTGCGCCTCTTCTTCATGTTCCGTAATGTTGTCTTCGTTTTTATCGTCATTGTGTTCGTGCTCACTTGGGGTGGGACTTCCACAGCCTTCATAACCAGCCATTTTGTGACTGATTTTGTTGATTTTTCACAATATTCTGTGTGATCTGCTGAAGAAAAAAAGCATAATGAGTCATTTGAAATCTATACATCAAACATGGAGAGTTCTAATCAGGACCTTTGGCTGATTTAACCTGGACCTCTTTGGGCTGAATGGAACAAAAATAGCACCTTGAATAGGGAATTTTGGGTATCATGCAGTTACCCAATTATCATCACAGAATCTTCTGATCTTAACTCTATGTATTAATAAATAGCTTTGGGAAGGTTTAGTGCAATGTGCCTTTGCAACTGATAATATAACTAGGCAATACCAAATCTTCAAACCTGTGGAATGGAATAAAATGCACTTATCTTTTAGTGAAGCAATAGGAGCCTTTACATATAGATGTTAATTTTTATTGTATTCTGCATCTGTATAATTTTATTATATCCTTCAATTTTATTATAGCTTGTTGTGGGGAAATAAGTATTAGACTTTAAATTTTGTCTTTAAGCAACTAATGCAAAAAACAGGTCAATTGTTAAATTGTTCAGTAATGTTTTATGTGTTACATTTTCACTGCAGCCATAGGAAATGGCAATCTTATATTCTTTATTTTAAACTTTTCACAGTATACTGTCATTTATTAATAATCTGTTCAGCTGAGGTAAAGGAATGTTTTTCAGAAAATAAATTTATACAATGCTGTTTAATATTTTCTAAACATTGGATAAATATAGAATAATATATGGTCTTAAATATATCTGTTGAATGGGAAATTAACTTTATACGTAACATTTAGATTGAATTGTGAACACAAAATAGAATTAAATTGAAATGTGCTTTGGCGGGAAGTTTAGTACCTACATGCCCTTGAGTACCACATAATTTTATGTCTTATACATAAAAACTGCAATATTAAGTCGTTAATTATAATGTTAATGTATAATATATAGCTAACCATCTGAGTTAAAAAAATACAGTTATATGATTATATAAGTTTGGATATTATTGCAAATCTATTTTGCATGATACAAACATCCTAGTTAGAATTCACGATACTTTGGCTTTACCTATGCTCATTTCTATGTATATTAAACCTCGGCCAAGCAAGGCCGAAAGTTGATGAGAGTTGCCACTCTCGTTCGCGTGTGCTCAGCTTATAAGCTGGTACTTTCATAAGGCCGATTTACACCACACAACTTTTGCCTAAAACTGTCGCAGGCAAACCGCTTACAACTTGAGTTGTACTGTGTAAATCAAACACACAACTCACCTACAACAACGTAAGCGAGTTGTATGTTTGATTTACACAGTACAATTCGAGTTGTAAGCAGGTTGCATGCGACAGTTTTAGGCAAAAGTTGTGTAATATAAAATGGTCTATATGTTGTTCTCCTCGTTCGATCAGAGCTTTGCGGATATTAGAGGACTCTTTTCATTCGCATTGAGGACTAAAATATATTTTCAGTAGAAGTAAACATGCGAAAAACATCTATACGTCCACATTGAAAAACTTTGCAGGTGCTATCTATAAGCAAACAAATAGAACTTACCAAATAAACTGCGATGTTATGGTTGCCAGCTGTATATACGACGACTGCGCTGTGATTCATGTTGAAAATGAAAGCTGGGGTGTGATTCATGACGAAACGATGATAAAGACGTTATCAACTTTTATCCCCAGTCGTATCCACACATCCATCCATACGCGTCAGGCATCCGTTAGTTAATTTATTCAGCTATTTAGCCCTTGTAAGCGATCTCTTTTTTTCCCACCAAAATGTCTCTGTTTTTCTGTTGGTTGTTAGCCATCTCCGTATAACAGTATTGTTTCATCCTGGTATATACATGTGTATGGTATATACTATGTGTAAAGGCACGTCCAAGCCTGTCCGACATCACCCAACATCGTTGTGACGACTTGCTGTTCGGTTGATGACATCGTCAGATAATGCCTACGTGTAGTCATGTTTTCTAATTATTGTTGTAGCGAACCTAAAATCAGCACGATTAATCGCATTGTATTAACGTTGCTTAAAACTGTACGTGTTTCAACATTTCGATTTGTCTGAACAAGATCAGATCAACAATGATATTATTTGAAAAGTACGTGGTAAGCGTTATCTGACGAGATCATCGACTGTTCTCACATTCGCTTTCACTTCAGCAAAAACCGAACTCACGCTTGATCACACATATTGTTATATTTTTAAGCTTCCGTCAAATATGTTAGCATTTCATATTCTGTATCAGTGTAGACATACGTTTGTCATGTCCATTCCATTAAAACGCAGTCTGGTAACATTGGTACAATTCATTTTGGGAACCGTCGTTTTCTAATTATACGAACACAGTTTTTCAACACTCTTCGACGATTGCCAAAATGACTCCTTATAATATGACTCAAATCATTCCGATTGCGTGTTTGACCATTTCTGGTTATGATCTATGAATTTCACCATGTTCATACTCTAGCTCATCATCATCCGTTTCTGTTACTGTGTTATTCGTCTTTATATAAACTCAATAAATGTTTTGTACTCTTGGTTCTTTCTATGTTTTGCTAACGACCAAACAGTTGGCATCCAAACGACCTTCAGCTAAAGACTTACTTTTATTTTGGTTTGTCTTTGTTCTCATATACCTTATTATAATTATAATACTATTGTAAAGTGTTCCTGTGGAGAATTTTTGAAATTGCGAATTTTTAATTACCCCATGCATTATGTGATAAAATTCAGAACAGTTCTAGATAGGTTTACTGTTTGGATTAAGATTTGACTAGGGTTTGGATTATAGATTAGAATTAGGTGTGTTAGATTGTGGTATATGATTATAAGGATTAGTGCATGCTTGGTTATTGCTTGGATCAGATATAGGGTTGCTACTATAAACCCGTTCTGCTAGACTGATAGAGTATTCTACACTTATTCTTGATGAAAAAAATGCCGTGAAAATCTTGATCCAATTAAGCTAAAGTTTAGCCACGAGAAAATAATGAAAACTGAAAAGTGAGTTATATATTAGGCCATCCAGAAAACTTTTGTTGTGAGCAGAAACAATAGAAAATTATCGACATTATAGACATAGTCAAAAGAAATAAAACTTCAGTCAGCAAATGCTAATCCTAACCATACGAACTTGCACTATATATACGCCAGCTGTATATTGGAGTGCCAGCTATCTGAAATAGTAACCTTGACACCATTTCAATTCGACACATTGTCACAGCAATACATGCATGCATGCATGCAGTTACAATTATACACATAAACCGTCAATATTTCGCAGTAACATTTCATGTTTCTTTGTGGTAACTGAATGTGGTTATTGCCAAGTATTATTTATTCTTGAAAAAATAGTTTATATTTCCTTTCCCATATGGCATTAGCCGGGCCAGTCAATTTATTGACATAGTCTGATAAAGAATACTGTTTCAATAGACTTCTAATCAAATTAAAGTTTGGCGAGCTATCAGCCATGAATCACTATATATAATAGATGCCGATTATAGTTGACTGGCTTATGAGTTATGTGCCTTATGGCTTTATATATTTTTGGCCCAAGAAATCGAGAATTTTAAGCTCAGAGCCTCAGACTCACCATCATGCATGTGCATGCACCGTGCACTGGTAGTTATATTCTCAAGAAATGTTAACTTGTCAATGTCCCTAGCAAAAAAAAAAATTAAAATAGACTATAGAACAAATTGTAAAATACATAATAAAATAAGAATCATAAAATTTATTTTATAACTTCTGGTTTCAAAAGTTTTACAAAATGTGCCTGCAAGAAAGTTGTTTCTGAATTGTGCCTGCGACCGTTGGTCCCAATGGTCCCGACTTTAACGACCCCTGGATATTTGCTTCATCTGTGTCTTCCGTACCAGGCTAGTTAGCACTTGTTTGACCCGTTTTCAAAATTACGCGACCTGCCCGAAAGCAATCTTAGAAATTGCAAACGTAAACAAAATATATTATAAACCGTCTGTAATTCCCAAAGAAGAAGATTGAACCGAAATAAAGCTAGATGAAACAACAAGCCATCGTAACGGGAATGTCTATCTTGTGAAAGACTTTGAAAGTTTGAAAAAGCCCAATTTAACTGTGTATCAACAGGGCTTTCAAAATAAGCCGGCTTCCGCCGGAGCTCCGGCAGGTGCTACGAGTTTACCGCCGGTTACTTTGTTTAGTACTTGAAATATCAATTCTGCTCTCCTTCTTCCACTCTAAGCTTTCCAACAAAGTTATTTTTCCTCAACCTGGGCTACTTTATAGCCTGGTTTTCTTCAAAAACGACGTTCTATTTCGTAAAACCGATTTAGTTATTTGTCATCTTAAATCTTGAAGTTACCTTGTTGAAGAATGAAAGTAGTGATACATTATAATTGGTTACAGAGCTCAGTTGTGTTGCTATATCTAATCAATGTACACTAGTTAATTTGGATGATTTTAAATTAAGACTCCCTAGACCGCCCCCTCGCAACAGCCGCCTACTTAATCAAAACAGACACCTATACTCAAAATAATTCTGAAAGCCCTGTATCAAACCCGCTTGCGCTAGGCAATATAGTGAATATATTTGATTATTCTTTGTTTTGTTATGCTTAAATTTTGCAATAATTATCACTAAAGTTTCTTGAGAATATTTTTGAACATTTTATAAAAAGCACACAAAACTCGAAGTTGCAAACAAATGTCAACTATATATGTGACCGTGTACTGTAGCGTAATACTGACAGTGAACTCTACAGCCTCTGAACTCTATTTTCGGTCTGGTCGCGTAATTTTGAAAAGTTATTTTAAAAGTTTAATATTTTACATGCTTTTAAAAAGATCAAATCGTTTATTTAGAAGTACTTTCTTTTCTTTTGTATGTTGTATATCGTCGATTGCCCCACTTTCTCTTAAACCATGGGACTTTCGCAAGAAATCGTCCGTTGGCGTTGCTAATTGTAACTGTAGCTTTTTATACTATAAAATTTATAGCAGTGATTGAGGGTTATGGTGTAAAAAGTTTGGTATTATGGGAAACAAAGATTACGAGGAATTTAAAAACTACAGAGGGTGACAAGATTTGGGCTGCTTGTGTTTTGACAGCAATATTTACATTCAATATTGTTTGAAAGCTTAACGTTAGTAAAAAGCTTTGTTGTAAGTTGAATCTGGCGCCTAAAATGTAAAAAAGTTGGAAGACGTTCTAACTGGTCACGTGACTAATTTAAAAGTTTTGTCCATGTATGAAATTTTCAAAAGTAATATTTTACACTAAAACCTCAGGAAATAGGTAAGCAAACGGACTGATATTATTGAGTGCATATATCTCTCCAAAAAAGATGGTGGTAAATTTCAGACGTGTAATGTTGAATGAAGACGAGTCTTGATTTTTAGTTGCCAAAAAGTAAATGTTTTTCTGGACAAAGTAAGTCTGAAATGAACACCATGAAAAAAATTATTCTGAATTTCAAGTCTTACATATTGTTGATATTTTGTTTTTTCCTCCATCTTGTATTTTTTCTAAATTAAAAGCCGTAGTTTCAATTGCTCTATTGTTTAATTTTGATCTATTTCCCCAATATGCTCCGCCCTGGTATAAGCACTTACTTCATGACCGCTCCCTGAAAACAACAAGATTCTGAACTGGATTGGCTACGAGATTTATTACAAGAGAAACATAAAGATTTCATGACGTACAATTCGTAGATCCGTGATAGTAAGAAGTTCCTTGTATTGCTGGATGGTTTATAGTATACCTATATTCCACACTTTGGTAACGTAGCCCTGGTTAAATACGACTTCTGCAGGATTTTTTGTGTCAAAACACAAGCAGTTCGGATTTGAACTGGTCTTGCATGTTAGCCTTTCTGGGTTTCTATTTTGAAATCACGCTCATAATCTGTGCATTCCAAAACAGTATCACGAAACTTATAAGGATATTCCATTTTGTTCACATTGCTTTATCAAATATAATATTAGACGGCTGAGCCGTTTCAGATGTATATAACGTCTCAGCTATATTAATTTTAAGTGACTCACCTCCAGTTCTTTCGAAGTTTATAAATTGAAGTCCCAACAATGGTTAACAAAGGAGTGATTTCTATACTACTGTACTAGTTTCGGAATTTTCTCCATTTCTATACCACTAAATAAATGCGTATGGTTTGTGCTAGCTAAGAATATATATAATATAACTAAGAATATAACTATATAGAGTCACTTCTTTTGCAATTTTTCGTTCAGTTTTTCGTTTCATATAAGCTAGCACTTCGCCTTCGGAGTTTCTTTAAAATTTAAGCACTTCTGAGTCTGCTTAAAATCTAAGCACTTTGATTAGAATTTCGCTACGATGCGCTTATCCTATAGAGTATAGTATTCGGATGATTGCTCTTAGTTAACACGCTATTTTCAGAAACCGAGAAATGTTTCACAAACGTTGAAGTAACTTCAATTGCGCACTTCGTAGTTAAACACTTATAGCCAATAATATTTAATACATGAAATCTATAAGAAATTCAAATTTCCTGGAAAATATATAACAAAAGTTTCTACTTGTATTGTTTTTACAGCTAAGAAGAAGAATAATCCAGCTTTGAGAGATTGGGTTAGGCAAGAGACAGTTATATATAGAGACAAAATTACTAGGATAAATGTTTTGGAAAGTGGAAAACATCACGTATGTTTATTATTTCAATAATAAATATACGTGGCGTTTTGCACAAACCAAAATATTGTGTTATCGCCATGCAAACTTACAAAGAACTTAAAATTACTAGGTTGTAGTCAACTAGTGATAGTTGTAACATTATAGATTGCTTTTCAATTTTAAACGTAAGTAAATGGAAGTAAGAAAAAATCAAAGTTCAACCACAATGGCTGGAATGGTGTCAAGTGACATCACCAACAACTCGACCTGCTCATTTTCATCACTCTGCTCTTCAATAATTATTCCACCCAACTCATCTTCCAAAGCAGGTCCAGCATCTGGATCATACACCATGATTTCAGGACTTGCACCAATCTGTACTGATTGAACACCATCACTCTCTTGTAATGGTGGACCATCATGTATTTCAATTCCAGGGTCGTGCACTATAACATGATTTTCACCAGCCAGGGATGACTCTGCGACCATCATTTCACCATCATCATTCTCTTGTAATGGTGGACCATCATGTATTTCACTTACAGGCTCATTCTTCACAACATTTTTAGCAGCCAGTGATGTCTCTGCAACCATCGTTTCACCATCATCATTCTCTTGTAATGATGGACCATCATGTATTTCAATAACAGGCTCATTCTTCACAACATTATTTTTAGCAGCCAGGGATGACTCTGTGACCATCATTTCACCATCATCATTCTCTTGTAATGGTGGACCATCATGTATTTCACTCACAGGCTCATTCTTCACAACATTATTTTCACCAGCCAGGGTTGACTCTGCGACTATCATTTCACCATCACTATTCTCTTGTAATGGTGGACCATCATGTATTTCACTCACAGGCTCATTCTTCACAACATTATTTTCACCAGCCAGGGTTGACTCTGCGACCATCATTTCACCATCATCATTCTGTTGTGATGGTGGATCAACATGTATTTCACTCACAGGGTTATGCATCACAACATTATTTTCAGTGGCCAGGGATGATTCTGTAACCATCATATGGTTATCTTCTTGTGCTGGACACTCGTTTACTTCACCATCGTGCACCGTCATAACGCTGTTTTCAGAAACCAGATCGAATTCTATATTCATCATTTGACCATCATCATTTTCTTGTGTTCCCTCGTCATTATATTCCGCAACATCTTCTTCACTTATATCGCCATAAACTTCTTGCTCACTTGTAGGACTTTTACGTCCTTCATAACTAGCCATCTTTGCCGATTTTGCTGTGCACAATATTCCGTGTGATCTGTTGAGGAAAAAATGATAACGAGGTATTTGAAATCTGAACAGTTCTAATCAAGAATTTGTTTGATTTAGCCGGCGCCCCCCTAGGTTGAGTGAAGATAATTTTGGATACTTTTGATGGAAATTTTCTCTTCCAACAGATCGACTAAATGTCAAAGAACAAACAGCACTTTGTATTGGGAGATTTGGGGAAATTTGCCATCACAGAATGCTCTGATCTTAACCCCGTGAATAAAATGTATAGCTTTGGCTTGAGTTTCTAGCTTAAATTCAACAACTCAAAAAGCTTACAACAAACTTACAATTTATACTGCATGACAAAACCAAAATTGAAGCCGTTGTAAGCCTTTGAAATATATTATAATTATATACCATACATTGCATGCATGCAGATCATGCTGTTTTAAAAATTAAGTAGTGCCTCCTGTACCCCCTGCTTGTACTTGGAATTTGCTGAATCCTGACAGGGGCGTGGTATCACAATTACCTCGACAATTATGTACTCGTATATTAGCAAATATTGAGTGTACTCTATTTTCATTCTAAATTTACAGTAGACGTAACTTCGATGACTTTATTACAATTCACTGCAAACACTAAGCAAGATCACGATTTTGAAATTGTTTAAGCATATACCCTGGGTGCCAGAGGTTGTTTCACGCTCGCAGAAATACCGCATAATATTCGGCCTCTTAGATTTCTATGCACGCTAGTAGAAAAATACTTCAGCACACGGACAGTCGGTAAATATAATATGATGCATGAGGAACTAAGTACATATATGCGCACAAAACTTCGCTTATACCGTAGTTCGTTCTTGGTTTTGGTACAAATAAGGTGTGTTCACAGTTTCTTAAATTATATCCTGTGCTGCGAGATTCAAACAATTCATGGAGATAAACCGGAGTTAGATCGTTAATTGTTTTAAACATTAGTATAGCTTTATGCTTTTTTCCGACGTGTTAAAAGATTATCCCAGGCCAGCTTACTAAAAAGGTGGCTGGAGCTAGCATCATATCGAGATTTAGTGATGACCGTCGCTGCCCTATTTTGCAATTTTTGCAATTTATCATTTAACGTGATATTTAAATCATCCCAAACTGAGCTACATGATCAAAGTGCGGTTAAATTAATGCTCCATAAATTTTTAGAGCAGTGTTTCTATCTATAAATTGGCGTACCCGTTTAAGAGCTCCAATAGCTGATGCAATCTTTTTGGAAATATTTTCGACATGTCGTGGCCATGTAAGATCCTCATCGATTTGCAAGCCTAAGGATTTCGTTTCGTTGACTCTCTTAATTGTCTTTCCGTCACTTTCTATCTTTACTATTCTTTTGTGTTCGTCATCATGTACTAGTAATCGTTGACGAGATCCTATTATCATGAATATTGTTTTAGCGACGTTAAGACTCAGTCTATTAGCTAGTAGCCATGCACTGATGAAGATTTTTCAATTCGGAGTTTATTATTTGCTCAAGCTCCGTAACAGAATTTGCTGCGATGCTAATATTAGTTTCGTCAGCAAACATTCTTGAAGAGGCTCTGTTGAGACAATTAGGCAGATCATTTATGTATATTAAGAACAATAGAGGTCCCAAGTTAGTGCCTTGTGGTACCCCACAGGTTGTTTTAACAGTTTCAGATAACTCACCATTGACGCAACATATTTGACTGCGGTTGCTTAGGTATGATTCGAAGAATTTGATACCATTTTCATCAACGCCATAAATTCGTAACTTCCGTAAAGGAATGGTGTGATCAATAGTATCAAATGCTTTTTTAAGATCGATAAAAATTACTTCGTTAAGAAGGTCTTTATCTAGTACTTATTGACCAATTATCCGTGGCTTTTATTAGGGCAGTTAGTGTACTGTGCAATGATCGAAATCCAGATTGAGACGCAGATATTAGTTTGTTGTTGTTCAGATACTCATAAAAAGTCAACTTTTCAAAAATCTTTGCTGCTACCGAAATAACAGATATTGGTCTATCGCTGTTCATGTCGTATTTTTTACCTTTCTTAAAAATTGGAGTAACTCTGGAGTAATAGTCTTATCAAATATTTGAGTTAACGATGGGGGCAACTATTTCAGCTGCAATTCTTAAAGACCTGCTGCTTTCTTTCGTTCTTTAGTCTTTTTTTCTTTAGTTTTTTGTAAACTGCATATACAGTGAGGGATTTCTTTGAAAATGTGGTTTCAGCAGGCACAAACATATACGTCAGGTTCTATATCGGATGCTAAATTTTCACCCACACTAGCAAAGTGAGAATTAAATGTTTCAGCTATTTCCTTGGGTGTATTTATAGTTTCTTCGCCCACTTTGATATTGAATATAGTTTTGTGGCTAGAGGCATTACGAGAGTTTAATTCGTTAATAAGTTTCCAGGTTGATTTTGGATTTTTCTTATTAGCCTCAAGGTTAACCTTAAAATATGGACTATTTGCACTTTTAATTTCATTATTCGTGGCATTTCATTGTTCGTGCCAACTATTATGTTCGGCGCATCAAACGATTTACAGTTTGACCCGGACCTAATATCTAAATGTCTATATTCCTTATATGGTATTGTACAGTGATTCAAACGGGTCCTTGACTTGTGGCAGGTATAAAAAGTCTTTATTCCAGAGTTTCTTCCCTGTTTCCGATAGCCTTGTGTTATGGTAAATTTAATTTTTAGATTTCGCCGCCCGGTTTAATACAGTTCTATTTACCGCAAAAAAAAACATTTATATATATTCGCTATATGACAGTCTAATATAAAACATAGCCTATTCGAGTGATGGATCAGTCTTTTGGCCTATAGCTCATATATATGACAGTTTCGATTCGGTTGTTCCTATGTCGTTTATCTATAGATCTCTCACCCAGTTGTCACAGATCTTTGAAAAACGTAAGTGTCCAACCACTTACTCTAATAGACTACAAACATATTTGTAGTCTATTAGATCCGTCGTTAACACAAAAGACTCCTTTCACACGTAAAGTAAAACCCTAGAACTGGTTCAGTTTTTTAAACAAGGCCTTTAGTACGAAACTAGTTGCTTGTATAAAGACTCTTCTTTTATATGAATAAATTTTCGTGCAGTGATATACTAAATCTACTGTGAAGTGCACATATGTTTTCATGACGAAAGCATACTTGCTTTATTTCCAGTACTTGACTTGTGTGAAATGAGTCTTTTGTGTTAACGACGAATCTAATAGACCACAAATATCATGTTTGTATAATTGTAGTCTATTAGAGTAAGTGGTTGGATATAAATATCCAGTTAGTTCTATATAAATTTTCACGTATATGATCTTTTTTGTGGCTTCTAACAGTTTAGTATTTGAGAATGACTGGGCTGTGACAAAAAATCACTTAGTGGGAATAATTTTCCCTAGTTATTTGAATTTGAATATATATATTCTGTGTTATTTTCCAAGCTAGAAATACGAATGCAAAGCGAGGTTTAGTTAAGCTAAAGTTGATGTCATTTAACGTTACAATGGCGGAATGGTTTTCCCACCTATTCTGTGATGTTAATGTGAGTTATGCCAATGTTCAAAAGCCTCACGAATAATAATTAGTCTTAGTGTTATGAGGGTGCAAAGTATAGGTGCATGCTAAACGCCATAATGGTATCATTTATATAGGGTGTGAATATTACTTTATATACATTCAAGATAAAATAATAAAGACTATTGCAACCACTTCTTTTAATTGTAAGTTTATTGTAATTATTCAAGTTTCCAGTAATACAAACAACACGTGTTGACATTTCTAATGCTTAATAAAATTAATTGTCGCATGATATATTTAGAGTCGTGTTTACACTACCAGCATATTGGCCTAGCCTTGGCCAGGAAATCTGGGCCCACTACAACCGGTGGCTTAGACCTGGCCTAGGCTTGTGGCAATGTAAACACTTTCGGCCATGGACTGGGCCTTATTTTCATGTCAATTAACGTGTGTCCACAGTGAGGGATTAGCAGACAACCAGCGGACAACGTCACAACACATAAAAATACATAAAATTAGTTACAAAATTCTAGGCCAAAGTGGGCCAGTCTCAAAAAATTATTGTGATGGTGCAAACGCGCGCCACATTTACCTTGGTTTGGCCAAGGCCAGGCCAATGCTAGGCCAAGGCTTGCAGTGTAAACACGCGACTCTAGGTGTGTGCATGACACTTACCTTTATGTAGCTGTGAACTGTACTGATTTGCTTTTAAAGAATCTTCTACCCAAGCCTTTTCAAGTCCAAGATTTCGAAGTCGTCCTACTCGGATGAGAGCAAACTTTGACTGATGCGAAATTTACATATCGGGGAGGTATAATTGTGCAATAGCAACATCTGACATGCTCTTGTCCATGCACTTGATTACCTCGGTTTCCTGTGCTCAATGGTGATACACTTATCACCATTAAGAACAGGAAACCGGGGTAATCAAGTTGACCAGAGCATGTCAGTTGTTGCTAAGGAGTTTAGCACCTAATCTAACTCGTATCTAATAATAATAATTCTTCGATCAGATTTGGTGCATGAATTGATGGTAATGATCTCCAGTTTTTAAAATTGTACAACAATTTTAAAAACTGAAACTTGCAGCAAAAAAAGCATGGTAGTATTTATAGCTATATTCAAATTTGCTATCCAAATTTGTACACACTAAATTTGGGCATTGATTATATAAACTGCCAAGGTTGTGTTCTGAAGTCTGAACTACCTTGAAGTGTTAACTTTCAAGTATACTTCAGACACAAACCAAGGAATCTTATCAGTGTTGTAACGAGTCGAGTCATTGACTCGGACTCGAATCAACCCGAGTTGCTATTTTCAGCGACTCGACTCGAGTACAATACGAAAAATAACTCGACTCGAGCCAAAAGCCCCAAATATATGACTCGACTCGGACTCGACTTGCTTATTTTTGCCCTACTCGAGTCAAATCAGCAACAACTTGTACGGAGTAAATTCATCAAAATTTTTATGATTGTATTGCTTGGGAAGAACAATGAGCCCTTCATGTGAACAATGAGAACTTCGAGACTTTATCAGAAAATATATGGGGATTTGCATAGAATATATCCCTGACGGGAATGCATATTACTTTTCTGTTTTTAGAAACAACGCCATTGCCACAGTTTTTAAAATAGAGTCTTAAAATTTTGTGTACTTATACTAATTTTGACCGGCTCTTTCCGTTTTTGGTATTCAGTATGAAGTGCTATATCATTTTAAATTAACTTACAAAGCGTGATTAATTGAAGTATATTCTTTGTTAATTCTGACTCCAGTTGCAAGTTATGTTAGTTGTATGTACGTACACTCGATCGATCAGCAGGCATGATGAGACATCTCATGTGGTCGTACTTAATATATTGACTAAAACTGTGATATTGGTACAGCCTAGCAGCCCAGATGCTGTTATTAAGTGACTAAAGTAATTGGCTTAAGGTAAATTTGATTACTAATTTCAAACTGCAAGCTAGGGTAGCGAACCATTACAGAAATCGTGGGGTGGACTTGATCAAATTCCCTGACTCAAGTCAAGTTTAGCTATCATGACTCGATTCGACTTAAACCAGTGACTCGACTTGATTCGAGTGAAGCCGCTGACTCGACTCGATCAGAAACTGAAATGACTCGACTTGTGACTCGACCTTTGAGTGACTCGACTCGTGACTCGATCTGTAGGTGACTCGTTACAATTACTGAATCTTACTGCTACACTCCTATGTATGCAGGTACATGGGCGGGCTATACAGTTTAGTCAAAACAAAAAGTTTCTTTCGTCAATATAAAGCTCGACCAATTCATGCTGAGCTGCAAAATAAGATACAGTAAGGTATCACACATGCACGCTGAGTTGATTTGTTCGTGTTATAAACAACTTGCATGTGGCCTGGTCTAGTTGATATAGCGGCTTCTTCGATAGCAGATTCTTTGAAATTAAAGGTGAGTATAAAACACTCTATACTGTATATAATGAAGATTTGTTGGTGTAATAGCTTATCAAGGCTTTCATGATTATATGAAGTCATTGTTATAATAAGCTTTGTTACTCAGTTAGTCATGCAGGAACCATTCTAAGGTATTTAGAAATTGTATAGAATTGTATTTAACTGTCATAAACAAGAATTTAGAGATTTTGGCTCGAACTTCCTCTTATTTTAGCATTTTAATGTTTCGCCCTCCATTAGCTGCGTCCCCTTTCTCTGACTGAATTAAGATTACGATGCCCTCTCTATAGTGTTATTTATAATCTCTATGATGACATTTTTATCTTCCAGGAACGCTTACGAAACCGGTCACATAGAACCTCGTCCCCCAGTAACCTCGAGCTACAATCCTGGCAAAAATTGTGTGCATGGACGTTCTCAACTTTTCTAACGCCAATATTAACATTGAGATGTTCTTTCATGAAATTTTGTCGCTCCCCTGCCCCGTATTCAATGTTGTTTCTCGCATTTAAATTTTAAAAGTATGTTTAGTTGATTTACCAACATTGAATTGGGGTAGGAGGGGGAGAAATTTTTTTTGGTTATATTAATGTAGAAGTACATCTAGTTTTGTTTGAGGCGCACGCAGTGTTCACGATAATTTTTGCCAGGATTGTAAGTGGCTTTTATTGGCTTTTCCATCTGGGTATATAGTGTTTTATTGGCTTTTCCACTACTCTCATCAGGGTAATTATTTTATTGGCTTTTCCATCAGGGTAATAATTATGGGAAGACAATTATATCTATAAAGAGTGGTAAAGACTTACCTTTATTTAGCAAGTGAAATATGATTTGTACTTTCAAAGAATCTACCCAAGATGTGGAAGATACTAAACTTTGTTAGACCAATATTGCAATGTAATTGATAGGAATGTAGACATTTAAATATTCATGGTTTTATAGCCACTGCAACCAATATTCTCAGCTAGAATTTTGCAGTTTCCACATCCGTGGAATATTATCGCGATAGATGCCAATAAATATACAGTAAAATCTTGAACAGTAACATTTTAGCTCGAATAAGAGGAAATAACAGAAAATAACACTACTGTTATTCAAACCCTTTAAATTGTTTGTAAATGCATTCGGCACAACGCAAACATTTCAGGCCGCGACAAGTGCATGGTATGTACTATACAAATTGGCCCAGTAAGAAATGTTTTCAACCATGAGGGCGATGTTGTTGAGCTTGCGAGTTCACTCTTGCGATCAGTCGACAAAAGTCTTCTGAATAGCAACTCCAGCGACTAAATTAACGCTCAATATATAGAGCGTCTTGTTTGAAGGAGTTTGTTTTGACTTTCGTCGTTCCATTTCCGCTTATAAACTCCGTTTATGAACTCTATATTGGTATAGCATACTTTTATTTCTCAATAGAGTGTTAAGGATGACTCCAATCTATAGAAATAGAGTAATTGATTCAATTCTAAAAAGCGGATATATAATTTGGAAAAAATGTGCGAGTGAGTTTTTCAAAGAATACTTTGTTAGGTTGGTACAGAACTATAAGCCAACTAAATCTTACTTCATGCATGAAACATATACAACTAATTCAAAAAAGGTTTTCATTCGAAAATCTCAAAACCTTAAACTCTAAGCACGCAAGTAGTGATGGGTAACTTCTTTTTAAGGCTTTTGATTGGGCAAATAATCCTATAGTACACAGACGTTACCCTTCTCACCTTGCGCTCTTAGAGTTTAAGGTTTGAGATTTTTGAAGGACAACTTTTTTTTAAACAGTTGCATGTAGTTAATATATATATTATGGTCATGTGTTATGAGGATGGATTATATGTTTAATATAGGATTTTAAAAGTGTGTTGGAAAGCATATAGGATTATATTATTTATAGCGCAAATATATAACTTTATGAAACATTTGATATTGTCAAAACGTTGAGTGGGACAGTTGAAAAGGACAGTCATAAATATGCTTATACTCATTGCGTGTTGAATAGTTAAAAAGCAAGGAACAGAATGTGGCGCTTTTAGATAACGTAGACTGCATTCAGTTCTCAATTATATGTGGTTTTTTAATACTCTAAATCCTTCTTAACCAATTTTATTTGCAAGTACAAAAAATCAATTAATAGAGACATTTAGCACGACGTGCGTTACGGAGAAAACAGTGGCTAGATTGTAATAATAGGAATTAAACTATAGCTGAATGCGGGAAATTATAGGGAAATCGAAGACGCGGGAAAACGTTAGTAATTAAGTTTTTGAATTTTGTTTATTTCATGTATTGTTTCACTACAGCACGAAGATTTCGTTCATACAGCCAATTCAAAAAAGGTTGTCCTTTGCAAACTTTAAACCTTAAACTCTAAGCGCGCAATTAAAGCTTAATGGTAGCACAAGTTTCAAGCTTAGTTGTTGAATATTGCAGTTATTTGTGAATGGATTGTTCTCTTAAGGAGATATTTACCATGTCTCTAGGAAATGGGCGCCATATGTTGTGATTTCTGAACTGATGAAATGATGCTCCCATCATGCTTTGCACGCTTATAGAGTTTAAGGTTTAAAATTTAGAGTTTAAGGTTTGTAAAGGATAGCCTGAAACAGCCGCATATTTCTGGCGTTCGGGATGGTGACAGAAATATGCGGCTGTTTCAGGCTATGTAAAGGACAACCTTTTTTGAATTAGCTGTATATATTTAGTTAATTATATACAATTATGTATAAATATTTTTACCCCAAAAGGTTGCCACAATGCCACAATGTAGCCTGTTTTATCCAAGTGGCTGAGGAACGTCATGCAGGTGGCTGATAAATTTCGAAATGTGATGTGGGCCGCCCACGGAATAATCTATAGATTGTATAAAATATGTTCTAAAATCAGACAAAGCGGAATTTATGGATTCTTATAATCACAACAATTATATTCATTCGAGGGGTAAACCCCTCTGTTTCTTAATAAGTTTAGTAAAACTTTGACTCTGACATTGCAATACAGGAACTTATTGCCACAGCGATAAGAGTTTTTATTGCTTCCCGGAATAATTTATAGTTGAAATTAATTATGCGAAATAAGTTATTTGCGCGCGCAAGTTAATTTAAGTGTAGTCATGTGATTGGAAATTTCGGTATTTATCAGTGGTGAAGCGGGCCATCTTTCCTTTCCTATTCCATATGGGCTGCAGTTCACATCAAGAAATTGGATGGAAGAGAATTACCCACCCTCCTCCCCGTTGTTGGACGCGATATGTTGAACTTATATAGATACGTTATGTCACGGTAGTGGGCGTTAGTAATGCCCCCACCTTTTCTGTGCTAAATGTTATATAGTTATTAATTAATAATTGTTCTTGTTAATTATTAAAAATCGATTAAAATAATAAACCGGCTATGTGCCAACAACCGGGCACATAAGCCATAATTATGCCATAAAGGCTTTGACTGGTTTTGTAGTATTCGGCAGCACAGAAAACCGAGCTCAACCTGACAAACAGTTTGCCGATGGTGGTTTAATATATGCAGGGAAGCGATAAAAGCAATTAATGATACAGTGAAACTCACATTATACAAAGAACTATTCTATTTTCAAAAAACTTATTAGGCGTACGTTCTATTATTGAATTGAGTTATAATCAATTCTATTGTGAAACCCCAATTAGGCTACTATATTGGAATCAGTACATAGCCTAAGTTCCGCTTTGTCATGATATTAGAACGTGCATGTTTATATAATCTAGATTATTCTGTGGGCAGCCCACATCACATCAAAACGTTTTAGCCGTAACTGAGGCCTGTTTTTATACGTCGAATTTCGGTCGCGTCGAATGCAATTCAAACAATAGATAATGAAGCTTAATGAGATTTATCATCTCATTATCTATTGTCTTAATTGCATTCAACGCGACCAAAATTCGACGTATAAAACAGGCCTAAGACTGTTTATGGTCGTCTTCTGCAGGTTTCGGGTGCTTTTATCCTCGTTTTCATGTTTAAAACTCGTTTTGGTGTAAATATAACTGAACTATACTGCATACAATGCCGCATGTCTGATTTTCGTTACATTTCTTCACCAAGTCGATACAATTATTTCTCCTTGAATTACGGAGTTTTGAAAAAATTTTGCTGGCGTTAGGCATAAATCCCGGACGAACCGCCCTGCAGGTATGTTTGATATGGAACGTATACTTTTTTTGGCACCCAACGGTGTAGATAACCCAACCAGTAATTCTTATTCTTGTCAACCACTTTTGCAATTGATTGTTTTTTTTATACTGTTCCAATTTTCTACAAGCACGTTTATGATAAATTTTAAGTATAAGGTTTGTTTGTAATAACATGGTGGACATTTTTGGCAATTCAGCTGTAATTATCTCTTTCTACTGTCAAGTATCCGCGGATACGATGTCTTAAGATATGAATTTTAAGAGCGAAAACAAAGGAAGGAAAAGCTATAATTAATTGTTATCTGTGCATTATAACATAATTGTTAGCTACAACAAAGATATTCAAGCGCGATCATTTCTCTTACTAGTCAACATTAATATCATGAAAAGCATTTCTTTATGTAGCAAGTGAACTGCAGTGATTTAATTTCAAAGAATCTGCTACCCAGGGCAATATATATAGAAGATATTCACTTTGTAACACTCACGGAGTCGAATATTACAATGTAATGTATAAGATGAAGAGGCGTTCACTCAAATTACATGCATCAGCCTGGTTAGGTTTAAGGCTTGGATTAGGATTTGGATTAGGGTATAATGGTTTCTGATTGTTGAACAATTCGTATACCATTGTGGATAAGTGCTTGCATGGATTGGGGTATGAATTGGATGTTTCAGTTATTCAATAAATCCTAATTGCTTGTGAATCATTCGAATCTGCTTATAGGTTTAAACGTTGGGTAATTTGGCTTAGGATTACGATTAAGTTTTTGATGTGTATTTGGATTGGGGGTGATGATTTAATATTGGGTTTAACCAAGGACCAAGATGTGATAAATATATATTAATTTTGAACCTCTCCTCCGCAGAGGCTTTTAAAGGCTTTTAAATTTAGAAAGAATTACGCTTTTAAAGGATTTCAAATAATTTGTTATAAGTAAAGACGAAGATAACCGCTAAAATTCGGTGCGCGGGCGCGGAAGACGATAGAAAGCCTCTGCGCAAATTAAAATTTGGCGATATCCGTTACAAACTGGAAACTTGACAAGCTCGTATAGGGAAACAATTTTTAACTTTCATTGATCAGCAATATAAGAAGGACTCGCTGATATCTAAATTAATAGGCAATGGTGTCCCTACCAAAGATATTCACTGAGATCGACCACTACCATTAATGGGGTTAACAAGACGATACCAATTGCGGAGACTAAAGCCCAGGTCACACTACACAACGATAACGATAACTTGTATACGCACGCTGATTGGTAAAAAAATTATCGTTATCGTCCGACTGAAAAAAAAATCGCTCAGGTGAGCGATTTTAAAATTGTTATCGTTATCGTCAAACGATAATTTTATCACTTTCGTTGTAGTGTGGACACTAACACATTTTTTTTGCCAATTATCGCGTGTTTACAATTTATCGTTATCGTTGTGTAGTGTGACCGGGCCTTAATTGTTTTAAACAATTAAAATTTAAAGTCAATTTAAATTTGATGTTAGCACTTTATAAATACCATAACTAAAATGAGCAAGTGAAATTATAGGTGCAAGAGGTTTGGAGGCTTAGCTAGCTTTATTTTGAAAACTGGGGCAGTGGCCCTCTTTAATCCAAAATCTTACTCTAAACCTATATTGTTAAACCTTAACCATACCGTGCCTTACGTTACAACCAATCTGTTATAGTTTATATATGAAAGTTATTTGGGTTATGCATTTATCGAGAAGAATCGAGCTCATATATACAACTATATAGAGTGTATTACTGAACACATCTACTCAGCGTGATACCTTACTTCATACTGAATCTTCTTTTTTTGCACTCAGCATGAATTAGTCGAACTTTAAATATATTACAAAGAAAGTTTTTGTTGTTGATTAAACTACAGCTCGCCCACGCATCTGTACCACACCGGATTTAAAAGTGTTTACAATAAGGTTCCCATGCATGGTGTGTGTCTGAAGTACTTGAAAGTTAACACTTTAATTACGTTTTGTCCTGTTAACTTCCTGACTATATTATAAAGGTTTTTTCTCCAAACGTTTAAGTGTTTTCAATTTCCATCAGGCACGTTATTGTACATACATATACGTATACACGTACATCCGCATCAGTTTAGAAAAGTAATTATATACCGTACTCCTAAAAGATAATTACACAAAATCTTACAAATTCATTATAAACATGCATTGAAATGAAACATGAAATCTTAAAGGGAGTTGTTTTTGTAGCTAGATAGTGGTACTTTCTCTGCTAAACTCCCTTTCTAAGTAGCCCCTCTCCAAGTATCCCTTGTCTAATAAGCCACATAAGGCCTCTTATAATTTTAATAAGCCCCCTTTGTGATACGTCTTTTTGTAATAAGTCTCTCTCTAATAAGCCCGCTTCCTAATAAACCACTCTTTCTCTCTCTAATAAGTCCTTTCCTAATGAGTCATTCTTTCTAATAATCCTTCTTTCTAATAAACCCCCTTTCTAATAAACCCTCTTCCTAATAAACCCTCTTTCTAATAAGCTCCCTTTCTAATAAGCCCCAAAAAATCTAATAAAGTAAAAGGAATGCCTTGATTATGAGAAACAAAAATGTTATGGAGGGTTAAGTGCTACGTTTACGCCAAAGACCTCATTGTCTCTTCCAGGCTCATAATGTTCCTCCCCTCTCATAAGAAGGGTCTAGGCTGGGAATAATTGATGTAAGCTAGCAATATTTGTTCAAAATTCAAGATGGTTGGCGCTTTCCAAGCTTGAATTCAGTTTTAACATATAAGTGTTAATCGTTTTTAATATTGCTATTATATTCTAGCGTTTCAGTATTTGAGTGAAATTGTATAGAAGTAATTAAAATAATTCTCACATCATGATTGGTTTATAAAGAAGGCACGACGGGGGATAACACAATGGCATTGACTTGACAAAATATTACTATTTACTCATTATAATCTTAAAATAAATTACAGCTGATTGTTTTAATTCTAAAATGATCGTTGGCGTAGAAAACAGTTTCCCCTTGGTTCGTGTGCCTATGACAAACTGTCGAACCAAAGCCGAGAGTTGACAATCACGTAATCTTGGTTAGCTGTTCTCAATGCTTTCGCAACACTATCGTTTATTTTATTTAAGTTGGAATACTCTCGTTTGACCAGGACTTAAGTTGTCAAAATTGGTAGGTTACCAAATTATAGCATTACAATAAGTACATCAAAAGTTTAAACTTCCTCCAGAATCGCTGGTGTGGTTTGAACTGTCGTCACCAATACCACGTCTTGTACATTTTCATCATCAAGGACAATCACTGCACCTAATTCCATTCCCAAAACAGGATTTACACCAACCACCTGTGGCTGTGCTTCACTCTCTTGCAATGGTAGCTGATTTGTATTACCCTGTACTGACTGTTGATTCACAATTTGAGCATCTTCTTGAAATTGACCACCATTTACATTAGAAACAGGTGCAATTGTGGGTTGACTGATAGCTTCAGGGGTTTTAGGGCTCCGAATTTGTACAATCTGCAAATGGAGGAGAATACTTCAAGCAAAACAAACAATTTAACTATCAAAACGCAAACGAAAGAGCACTGTAACAAATCCTTACAGCTTGTGGATGATTTTCGTCACCAGTTTCATCAGAATCACCCCCACCACCATCCGAATCAGTCTCACTTGATGTGCTACTTTCATTTTCTTGATGAATCATGGATTGGTTGATCTGACTTACCAGGTAATCGTGCTGCAAATTGAAACCAAACAACAAAAACTTACAGTTTGTACAAGCAAAACAAACCACTTACCAACCACGAAGCTGCCAGTTAAACAACACCACAACAAGTACTTACATCTTGGGGATAATAATTTCCATCATCAGAATCAGTCTCACGAATATTGTAATCGCAGACTGATGCCGTTGGCGGATGAATGACAGGTTCAGGGTTATTTGGATCTTGTTCCCAAAGTAGTGGCAAATCTCGTCCATGAATTTGTACAAGCTGCATGCCAACGGAATAAAAGAAGAAATTAATAGTTTGTACTAGCAAAACAAACAACTTACTAACCATGAAGCTGCTAACACTGAACAAAACTACAACAACTACTTACATCTTCAGGATGATAATTTTCTTCAGAAGCACTTGATGTACTACTTTCCACATGATTTTCATCCTCTTGGGATTCAAATCCAGCGTCATCACTTGATGTCGGACTGTTCATGTATTCGTACATGTGTTTGGTTATCTTGTTACCCATGCTGTGATGTAGTGAACAAGAAATAGACCAGTTTTAGATTGTATATAAATTAATGTTAATATATTAAATTCGCGACACCCTTCCCCTTTCTTAGAAAATCTAAATGTCTAAGAAACAACTATAATTAAGCTATTTTAAAACAAAATGGCGTTTCGGAAACCCTCTCGTAGAAACATTCTCACATAGTTTAAGCTCAAAAACTTTAATTGTAACAAATAAGGTTATCAACCACACAGTTATAAAAAAGATTTATAAAGTGACTCACTAAATTTTTGTTAATTCTTTGAGAAAACAAAGCAAATAGCAAGTCTCACAACATCGAGTGTAAACGTTATGGATCGTGATGTACACTAGTGTACATCTTCCAATGCAAACCTTCTTTACCCATGGATTCCGACATTGAAGTATTTGTAACTGGCGAACGAAATTGGTCCACGGTTTATATATTTTTTATTTCTCTTTGAATTTTTCAAAATATTCGCATCTTGAATATATGTAAGACGAGAAACTAATGATATTATACAGCTTTAGCCAAAAAATATTCACAAATAAATATTTGTTTTTTTTCCACAAGAACAAGTCAATTAAACCTCTTATCCATAACAATTAGCTGCGAAGTGCTAACTTTCATGACAATTTGTTATTGATAGAAAGAGAGACCATGCAGCATTCTTATATTACTTTTGTTCTTATCCGAGCTTATTGTTTGTTGGGGGTAAAGGCGATTCTTGCTCTGTGGCAAGAAGCTCAAGAAGCTTTTGGAACAATATGTCTCTATCACAGGTAAACAAAATTACCCCTTTTGTGTAACTAGTGTAAGAGAGTATTTTTTGCACTACTGATGAGGTCTTATGTGGGCTGAGGACGTCTTAGCTCACGATCCATAACGTATAAGGTCTAAGGAGACGAGTAATATGGATTACTATATACTGTCCCATAAAACGTTCGGTATATATTTGGTTTGATGTACAACTGCTTCACATTTGCCGCAAGTGCCTCCCGTGACAGTTTTCTTGTCACAGTGTAAACCCGTACGGAAATCTCACACATGACTTCACACGTCAAAATGCTATTTCGTTGCCCAATGCCCAAGTCGTTAATATATATATATAAACACGTACCGTTAGCACTGCATATTTTCAATTTATGTAAAGGTGAGAGTTCATAGTTGATAGGCTTTATTAGCAAATACACTAAAATATATCCATTTTATTTTGGCAAATACATTTGATCTGTGCTATATTAATATATACGAAGGACGGTTTTTAAAAATCACAATGTATCAATATTAATATCACTGCGATCAGTGATCACATATATTTAGCAAGAAACAGACGACGACAAGAGTCTAAATCACTGGTCTAAATACCGCGAACCATATCATATATAACGTATTTTCGTAGTGTAATTGGTTTTATTTCAAATATAGAACTTATAAAACTGCCAAATGCGATCATTAACTAAATTGACAAGTTCTATTATTTTTAGAAATTACTGTAGTTAATAACTCTGCCCCACCTACCCACCCTAGCGACAAATTACGCTATATCCCAAAATCTGGGATGTCACGTGACCATACCCGAACATGCAGGGTCTCGTCGGAGCCGGTGTTTGGGGGGGGGGGCCGTGGCGGAGGTGAGACCCGGTGTAGGTGTAATAAATGTATATAAGACCCGTCTATACACGTCTACTTTGTATAAGACCCGTCAATGACGTCTATACTTTGTATAAGATTCGTTTACACGTCTACTTTGTGTAAGACCCGTCTCTACTCGTCTACTTTGTATAAGACCCGTCTACATTACTGTAAAGTACGCACCTGTTACAACAGCAGCGATGCAGCTCACAAAGAAAGCGTTGCCTTTCAAAGCAGAATATATTTACTTGATGACTTATACCTGTATCCAGCTTAGCTATGATATTTAAATGTTAAATTAGCTTGTTTGATGGTTCTTATCGATATCTATAATTGCTATATGCGATCTGTTAGATAGTTATTGTATATTCACCATAGCAAAATATTGCAAAAGCAGGTTTTAATAAGCTCTGTTGCTTTAAGTTTTCATTTGTTGCATGAAAACACAGCACATGCTGAAGTAAAGCTAGGGAGAACATGAGCTAAATTTTACAAAATCAGCAAAGTCGCCCATTATATATGTAATTAAAATACTTCGGTTCACTACTTCTGTTAAGGTATAAATTTACAGATTAAAATATGTTGTAGAAAATAGACTTATTAAACGTTATAACATTACAACACATCAAAATTTACCAAAATGTTGGACATAGACATTGGAAAGAATATAAAATTAACCTGGAAATGTCATCTGGGCATGAGATTGAATATAGCAGAGATGCGTGTTGTATTCGTAAACCAGGTCAGGAAAGAAAAATTGCATATATGAATACAATTACATCTATAAAGATTAAAAAACTGTTTACAAGACCAGATAAATTTAATATTACAATGCAATTTATAAGACGAAGAGACGTTTAGATATACCAACAGATAACAAATAACTCATCAAATAACCAATATTCTCAGCTTGAATTCAGTTTCAACACATAAGCGTGAATCGTTCTTAATATTGTTATTATACTAGAGCTGTTTCAGTATTTGAATGAAATTGTATAGAAGTAATTAAAAGAACTCCCGCATCATGATTGGTGTATAAGAAAGGCACGACGGGGGTACCATAATAACATTGACCCTGACAAAATATTACTATTTATTCATTATAATCTTATTGCAGCTAGTTATTTTAATTCTAAAATGATCGTTGCCGTACAAATCAGTTTCCCCTTCGTTTGTATGCCTATCACAAACTGTCGAACCAAAGCCGAGAGTTGACAATCACGCAATCTTGGTTAGCTGTTCTCAATGCTTTCGCAACACTATCATTTATTTTATTTAAGTTGGAATACTCTCGTTTGACCAGGACTTATTAAGTTGTCAAAATTGGTAGGTTACCAAATTATAGCATTACAATAAGTACATCAAAAATTTAAACTTCCTCCATAATCGCTGGTGTGGTTTGAACTGTCGTCACCAATACCATGTCTTGTACATTTTCATCATCAAGGACAATCACTGCACCTAATTCCATTCCCAAAACAGGATTTACACCAACCACCTGTGGCTGTGCTTCACTCTCTTGCAATGGTAGCTGATTTGTATCACCCTGTTCTGACTGTTGATTCACAATTTGAGCATCTTCTTGAAATTGACCACCATTTACATTAGAAACAGGTGCAGTTGTGGGTTGACTGATAGCTTCAGGGGTTTTAGGGCTCTGAATTTGTACAATCTGCAAATGGAGGAGAATACTTCAAGCAAAACAAACAATTTAACTATCAAACTGGAAACGAAAGAGCACTATTACAAGTCCTTACAGCTTGTGGATGATTTTCGTCACCAGTTTGATCAGAATCATCCCCACCACCATCTGAATCAGTCTCACTTGATGTGCTACTTTCATTTTCTTGATGAATCATGGATTGGTTGATCTGACTTACCAGGCAATCGTGCTGCAAATTGAAACCAAACAACAAAACCTTACAGTTTGTACAAGCAAAACAAACCACTTACCAACCACGC
>CACRXK020001155.1:0-59073 GCA_902702795.2 Paramuricea clavata | reverse complement strand
GTATAACATTAATGCGAAACACTGCAAAGAACCAAAGAACAAATAGACACCTTTGAATCATCTGCAAATAGCGCAATATCTGTTGGCTTATGTATGCACTCTCGGCGATCGATTTCTTTAATTTGTTGAGCCAATCTTCGTACATTTTCGTCCGCTATAGCAAGTTCGTCTTCGTATTCTTTAGCCCATTCTGCGACGTCTTCTTCGCTCTCGCCCAGAAACCACTCAGCACGGCATTAAAATTCAACTTCAGTTCATCAACAAGATGGCTCCATATCGAAATAGTTGTGATCACATATACACGCGTAAAAATTGAGAAAATCAACAACTTGTTGCAAGTTCATATCGACAGGCGTGAACAATGTTGTGCGGCCCACTATGAACAATATTGTCAACATGTTGTTGCAGCATTGTTCAACTGTAACAACTTGGAACAACATGGTTGACAACTTGTTCATAGTTGGCCGCACAACATTGTTCACGCCTGTCGATATCAACTTGCAACAACCTGTGCGTTTTTAGCGGTGTAGGATCGCTGACAGGATGAAGTTCTACATTTTGGAACTGTGGAATTAGATGAACACCTCGCTCACTGTAATACTCAAAATATTTGTTTTTGCTTCTTGATAGGATCTTCGAAACCTGAAGTCACTTCTTCTTGCAAACAATAAATTACAAAATCTTGAAGGTTTACTGGTCAAGATATCATCTTTATTACACTTACGAATATTCGCTTTGACAGGTACAATAAACTGCTTTTTCATTAATAATGACGCCATCTTGAATAGCGATTCATTGATTTCATTCTGTCGCAGTGTGTAGACTTTAACTACGAGCGTTTATATATCGCCATAGTGTGAACACAAACGCCGTTACTTTTTCTATCGCGCTTGCATACCAAGCATCTCAGGTCTTCGAATGCTTTTCATTGCTCTCTATTTGAAATATTTTGGGTTTACATGAGTGCTAATTTAATTTCTAAACAAACTAATACTTTTTAGGAAATCCTTGTGTTGCTTCGAAGTCATACAGGATTCAAGCATTCTGTCAACTCAAGGCTAGAGAGGTATGCTTTACTGTTATATTCTACATGCATATATTGTTCGCGTAGGATGTATAATGTACATCAAATTATCTGTTACTTTGATAATTCATAAATTTAAGCTATACTCATGTTTGCATAAATTGTTCACAAATTTTGCTGAATTTGCAGCATGCAGTCGAGCTGTGCAGTTTTTTTATACACCCTGTATATCGAGCATGGTACAAGTATCATGGAAGAGCCGCCTCTCTCCCTCAAAAAAGCTTGATGAATACGTTGAGTAATCATTTCTGATTGTTACCAATTTGGGTAATGGTTTCTGATTCTGGAAATTATCATAACAGATATTGTATACTTTTACTACAACGAAAGCTGGACGTTTTTGCTATTTTAATGAAGAAACAGTATAGCTGCTTTATTCGGTCAACATTCTGATGTAAATTAGCCTCCTATTCAAACGTTGAGAGACATTCTGAAAAATAGAAATCGTTGAAAAGTCAATAATTTATCAATTTTATCAATTTAATGCACGGCACTCATGAAAAACAGGTAGTTTTGTAAATATGTATAGTATAATTTATCATATATCTAATTTCCTTTGTTACTTTATCATAAGTGTGTAAAATCCTGATGAGTCCACCGTGACTAAATAAAGTTCACAACACATAATGTCATCCTTGCTCAGGATCCGTTAACTGACCTGGATCGAGCCCTGACTTGAGCAGGTGGACGCCCAAACGAGTTTAGGCCAATACACACCGGAAGCGATTTTTCAGTATTTGAAAGTTTTTAAAACAGCCAATGAGGGAAATTTTGAAAGATATGTAGACTAAATAACTCAAAATGTGATATGTATCAGTATGATTGGCTTAACGCCACTGACTCCGGCTGACCAAAAAAACGCCGGCAGACCACTGGCGCTCTAGTGCACAACACTAAAACGACTAACCAAAAGTAATAGTAATGATGCTGTTTTCTTTGTAATGAGGCCACAGAGTAGAGCTAGACATACAGAGACGTTACTAGTGTACCCACTTTTTTGTGCGCATGCTCGACAAGTTACTAGATGCATGCATCTGATTGGATGACGACCTGATGACGACTCACTTTAAACTTGCTGAGCACGCGCAGTTGATCATTTTTTGCCCGGTCGCCTGAAAAAAAGTGGGTACATGAAAACGTAAACCTTCCGCGGTGTTTACAACGGTCAGTTACGTCTCTGTATGTCTCTACTCTGTGATGAGGCTTAGCGATACAAAATTGAAACACAATCTGAGGGAAATAAGTAAAATAAAGAGCTACTGATATTCGCGAATCTGCAAAACTTTAGTACATGATCTGGTGAAACGCGTTGTTGCATGGATTATTAAGCAGCATATAATGACTGTTGTCGTACGCGAAATTTGAGCTATATAGAGATCAGAGTCGTTTAAATCAAGTTCTTTCAAGTAATTTTACTTTTTGTATCTGCGCGTAGCGCAGATATATTGCATCGCGTCAGCAGTAAAGTAAAGTAAAGTAAAGTAAAGTAAAGTAAAGTAAAGTTAATAGAGCCCAATTCTGGGTGCTGGGGACGCAGATACAACGACGGAGGCGATTTTCATCAAACTATTTAGCTGCTGCAAATCAACGCGGATGAATTAACTGAAGAAATATCGCGTTCAGTTGAAGAAGTAAGTCCTTTATATGGTGTCCAATTAAACAATATGTAGTGAGGTGCCTTAGACTTAATATTTGACTTATATTTGTCGTTTAGATTGAAGGATTAAAGCAATTCCCGTGCGAATATCGACGCAGTATTAAGCACTCGACAAATTCTACAGCTAGTACTATACTGTAACCTAGATATGAATGTCTTAAAATAGTAGGCCCTAAGGCCATCCCTAAGGCTTGTGTCCAATTGTCAATTACAAGTCCAGCCATTGACCAATATACAGTGATTCAATGTCTACTAACATGTGATTTGTTACTTTTGATCATAATTTCTGTCACATCAAAATAGAATGTTATTCCAAGATTCCATGATATTTCATGCCCATGCATCCCACAGTTTCCAAGACCAAGTCTTATAATATATTAGACAAAGGAGATACCGTCAGCCCTGTGGGTACCAAATTCATGACTTATGATATTGCTAGATTGCTGAATGTGCTTTAGAAAGCACACAAGAATTAAGGTAAGCCTACTTCTTTACACGTTGATAAAGTTATTAAGAATGTCCAAGCTCCTCCATTAGCAAAACGTTTGTGGAATGACATTATTGAGCAATCTAATAGCATTGCAGTATCAAAAGAATGCCAGTACTTATTGTTCACCTATTCATTTATAATCTGTTTTAATAATTATTTTATAACATATATGTACAAATTATTGCATATTACTCTTTTGAAGCAGTGCTGTCATTAAGTTTACAAGTAGGTGGCCGAAAAATGATTGAACATTGAAGGCACAAGACTCCTGGAGGGGTCTGGGTGCATGCCCCTAACCCTGAAATCTAAACAATTGGAAATGCCATTCCCTGCATTTTGGAAGGTATTTTACAGGGGTACAAAAACCCCACAAAAGTTCTCACTAGATTAGTTCTGTTTTATGTTACGGCAAGGCCTTTTCTAATCCACCATACCATTTACTCCTCTGACCAGTGTGAAGACCAGCAATGTTACCTGGCTCCAATTGTCGATGTAGAGAGGTATGCTTTTCTGGGGTAAATTAAAGGTAGGAATAGCACCAGCTACAAGCCTTTTGCAGGTGGGAAGTAAAGCAGAACATAAAATATCTGATTATATATACAGTAAGTTGACTTAATTTATAAAGTATTGTTAAGATAGTAATTATAATAAAACAAGATTTATAATAACTGTAAATGGGGCTTTCATATACTATGACATGGCCAAACAAAAATCCTGTTACTTTATTATGCCAGTTTCTTGCTATTAAAATAGCCTTTGAATATTGTATAATACTTTGTTTACTGTATACGAAAGTGTTTCTACTGTCCTCAGTGACAGTGTCCTGAATAATATGTATACCTTCATTTTATGAACACAAGGATTAACTGTTATATAAATATGACCTAATGACCGAAACGCACTTTTATGCAAATCATTAATATTTAATATATTTTTCCTGCTCTATGACCATATGGTTAATACAAATTTGATCATCTGATACATGAAATATAAACAGTACTTCTGCTATTAAGTTGTAACTTTCAAGCGTTCATACCGAAATATCAATACCTCTACCAGAGAAAGAAAATAACTTACATGTTTCAGCTGGGTCTTTTCAAAGTGTCTTTCACAAACGTGAAGTGTTTGTTGAGCGATTTGATTTCTTAAACTTGCATCTATCTCTCGATCCAGCGTCCTTTGTGACAAGCCTCGCCAACGCTTCGCGAAATTTCGTCGATAAATCGTCGTCTTTTGTTGGATTTTAAAAAATACTGAGATCAAAGTGTTTCCTACTAGTCCCGCAACCATGTATGCTCATTTAATGCTCATTAGTGGCCATAGGAGCTGACGATTTTGCGGCATGCAGACCCACCTCCACCTGTCTCAATATTGACTTGATGCTTTCCAGCGGTTCTAAAAAAGCCGGATTTTCGTAATAATTGGGATAGTGCAGTTGTTGAAGATGGGTGATTTTGTGAAAAAAGTCGCATTTTTCGCCTTTTAAACAGCTTCCCTTTCTTCCTAGGAAGTGACATGGGGTCAGGTGCTTGGGTTTAGAAAAGATCTGGTATTCTTTGTATTAGATTCCAGATTCGAATGGGAGAAGTCACAATTGACTCCTTTAGTGCAATGGCCACGGCGGAGAAGGAATGGTCATGGGACAACACTCCACACTATAACATTAATGCGAATCACTGCAAAGAACAAAGACACATGCGTGTGTCTGCTTATAAGAGGTTATAATGTTGTTTGGGAAGGTTGTTTTGGTGTCCGCGTCCGCTTACGGGAGGTGTCCGCCTAGGAGAGGTTGTAAATATAGTAATATCATAGCGTATTGGCCGGGACACAAAAACAGTGTCCGCTTACAAGAGGTGTCCGCTGCCGGGAGGTGTCCGTAAGTAGAGGTTCGACTGTAATGCGTATAACATGAATGCACGGATAAGACACATGCGAATAACGAACTGATCACTGCGACACCGACGTAATGCGTATAATATTAATGCGAAACACTGCAAAGAACAAAGACACATGCGAATAACGAACTGATCACTGCGACACCGACGTAATGCGTATAACATTAATGCACGGATAATATAACATTAATGCGAAACACTGCAAAGAACAACGACACATGCGAATAACGAACTGATCACTGCGACACCGACGTAATGCGTATAACATTAATGCACGGATAATATAACATTAATGCGAAACACTGCAAAGAACAACGACACATGCGAATAACGAACTGATCACTGCGACACCGACATATTAATGTAATGCGTACAACATTAATGCACGGATATATAATATAACATTAATGCGAATCACTGCAAAGAACAAAGACACATGCGAATAACAAACTGATCACTGCGACACCGACGTAATGCGTATAACATTAATGCACAGATAATATAACATTAATGCGAAACACTGCAAAGAACAACGACACATGCGAATAACGAACTGATCACTGCGACACCGACGTATTAATGTAATGCGTATAACATTAATGCACGGATAATATAACATTAATGCGAAACATGCACTGCAAAGAACAACGACACATGCGAATAGCGAACTGATCACTGCGACACCGACGTAATGCGTATAGCATTAATGCACAGATAATATAACATTAATGCGAAACACTGCAAAGAACAAAGACGCATGCGAATAACGAACTGATCACTGCGACACCGACGTAATGCGCGCGTATAACATTTATGCACGGATAATATAACATCAATGCGAAACACTGCAAAGAACAACGACACATGCAAATAACGAACTGATCACTACGACACCGACGTAATGCGTATAACATTGATGCACGGATAATATAACATTAATGCGAAACATGCACTGCAAAGAAGGACGACACATGCGAATAACGAACTGATCACTGCGACACCGACGTATTAATGTAATGCGTATAACATTAATGCACGGATATATGATATAACATTAATGCGAATCACTGCAAAGAACAAAGACACATGCGAATAACGAACTGATCACTGCGACACCGACGTAATGCGAATAACATTAATGCACAGATAATATAACATTAATGCGAAACACTGCAAAGAACAACGACACATGCGAATAACGAACTGATCACTGCGACACCGACGTATTAATGTAATGCGTATAACATTAATGCACGGATAATATAACATTAATGCGAAACACTGCAAAGAACAACGACACATGCGAATAACGAACTGATCGCTGCGACACCTACGGAATGCGTATAACATGAATGCACAGATAATATAACATTAATGCGAAACACTGCAAAGAACGAAGACATATGCGAATAACGCACTGATCACTGCGACACCGACGTAATTTGGATACATGAAGGAATGAAGACATGCGACTATAGTGATTCATTTATAGCATTTATAGGTCTATTATACGCAGTGGAGTCATCAGTGGACAAGTTTATAAATTATCGATGTTAGATTTATCGGGATGTATACAACGTTCGTGTAATTCGTAAGTATTTAATGCGACTCATGGCGAAGAACGAAGACACAAACGAATAACGAATTGCGCAACCGACGTAATGCAAATATAATATGAATGCGAATCAATACGAATAACGAATGCGAATAACGAATCAACTACGACTAACGAATCAATGCGAATAGCGAATGCTAATCACGAATCAAAACGACGGAATGCGAATAACGAAGCTAGACGAATAACGAATCAAACGACGGAATGCGAATAACGAATCAATACGAAACCGATGTAATGCGAATATAACATTAGACGCGAATAACTGGGAAGAACGAAGACATGCGACTAACGAATCAATGGGAACCGATGTAATGCTATTCTAACATGATAATGATGATGATGATTTTATTGATCCATCTTTAGTTTAAAAATACAATGGATTTACAACAACGTCTATTAAAAGAGAAGAGCATAACTAGGCATGCGATAATATTTACAAACTATCGGAAATTTTTATATATACAATTTGGAGTGAAAATTTAAAAGTCTAGGAAATTAGGAAAAAGTTAATAAAAACCAAGCTAAGTTTTAATGAAACCCCTGTTTCATTGCTCGTGGGATAAAACTATTTCTGTGTCGTTCAGTGCCTGAAAAAGGTGCGTATTTAAATATACCGTCTCTACGCCTAAGATTATAGTTATGTTTATTATGTTCCGTAGTTCGTTCATAAAAGATATGACTTGGATCACCCAAGATAGTATCGAGTTCTCTCGATGCGAATCACTGCGAATACGAAGGTATGCGAATCTATAGAAGATATGCGAAGATATGGGAATAACAGACATGCGATGTATGTATGGATGTATGGATGTGTGGATGTACGGGTGTATGGATGTACAAAATCTAAGAACCTCCTTTCGATTGAATAGTGAATGGATAATACCTCTGATCGTAAAAATAGACAAACCGATTTGTCTCTTCCTAAACCAAATACCGATTTTGGTAAAAGATGCTTCAAATATAACGGAGCGGTAGAATGGATTAGGTTACCGTATGAGGTAAAATTAGCGGAATCTTTTTGTTCTTTTAAAAGAACTATTAATCAGGCAACACTGAAATTGGCTCGTCTTGTTGCCTATATATAGTAAATAGTAATTCTTCTTTCTTTGTTTTTGTCATTTTGTCAAAATCGCTCACCTCATGGAAATCAGCTCTGAGTTGTTGAAGCCAGCGTGCATAAATAGCTTTTTGTATGTGTGTGTGCGTGTGTGTGTGTGTGTGTGTGTGTGTGTGTGTGTGTGTGTGTGTGTGTGTGTGTGTGTGTGTGTGTGTGTGTGTATGTATGTGTATATAACATGAATGCGAATCACTGCAAAGAACGACGACATGCGAATAGCGATATTGATTCACGGCGAACACCGACGTAATGATGATAAACTTTATTTAACCACGCTAACATTGTCAGCTAAAGCTGGTTTCCACAATGGGCGTGTGAACAAAAGTAAATTTACAAGAAAAAAAGATAAAGGTAGTAAGAAATTACATGCATATATGTGAAAAAGAAAATATACTATATAATATACGTTAATTTACTATTTACATTCATGCTTTAATAACAATGGGTAGCGATTTTCCTTTCGAAAATTTATAGCGTTTTGCTTTCTCTAATAATTTCTGGCAAAGAGTTCCATATGACAGCTCCGTCATACATGAAACTCTTTTTTAAACTGTTCGAACGTGGCTTTGGCAACCGTAATGTGGTTGAGCTGTCACGGAGATTATGATTTAATATTTCATTTTTTTTGAAAATGAATAAGTCTTTGAGGCAATTTGGCCCCATATTATGAAGTATCTTAAACATCGTTTTCGCTTTAGTTTTTAATCGTTGTTCTTTTAATGTTTTCCATCCCAATAAATCCAATACAGTTTGCTGATCAACATCGTTCGGTACACTTGCTATGATGCGAGCTGCTCTGTTTTGAAGCTTTTGCAGACGTTTAGATTGGATTTCGCCAAATACATCCCATACTTCACAACAATAACTGAAATAGGGTTGGATCAAAGCATTGTATACCGATATGAGTGTTTTTATATCAACAAACGTTTTAATTTGTTTGAGAGCATATATCCCAGATGATATTTTACTACATATACTCTCAGTGTTACTTTTCCAAGAAAGATTTTCGTCAACAGTAACTCCTAAAGTTTTGCATTGGAAAACTTGCTTTATTTAGAATAGTAACTGCTGGCTGGTAAACACTAATTTTTTTAAGCATATGTTTAGTGCCAATTAATTGAAATTCAGTTTTCGCTACGTTTAAGCTCAGTTTATTTGCCATAAGCCACTTTCGAAGTCTTTCTAAATCCGAATTTACTGCAGATTCAATATCATTCATGCAATTTCCGGATGCTGTAATATTTGTGTCGTCTGCAAACATCCGGGCTCTAGTTTCATTTAGACAAGATGGTAGATCGTTAATATATAGCAGAAAGAATAATGGTCCTAATATGGAGCCTTGGGGTACGCCACATTTTACAATATTTTCTTTAGAAGTAGAGCCGTTTATTTCACATTTTTGGGTACGATTGGATAAATATGATTTTAGGAATTGAAATGCACTGCCCGTAATTCCAAATAGTAATAGCTTTTCCAATAGGATGTCGTGGTTAACAGTGTCGAATGCTTTTTTTAAGTCTATGAATACAACCAAATTAAACAATTTTCGATCCATGTTTAAATACCAATCATTTGTACAGTCAAGTAAGGCTGACGCAGTCGAGTGAAACTTTTGGAAACCAAACTGATGTTCTGAGAGGAGGTTGTTTGGCGACAAATACTCATATAGTTGCATGGTTATATAAAATACGTTCCATAACTTTGCTTCTGGCAGGCAGGCAAGACAGAGATTGGTCGATAATTTCCAGCCAAATTACGCTTGCCATTCTTAAAAAGGGGGATTATTCTTGCAACTTTCCATTCATTTGGAAATGTACATAGAATAATTGATTGGTTAAAAATATAGGTTAATGAATCGGAAATAACTGGGGCTGCTATTTTGACAACCTTGCTAGAAATTTTATCTAAGCCAGTAGCTTTGTTGCCAGCTAGTTGAGATAACAAAAAACAAACATGGTTTGTAGTAACTGGTTTGAATGCAGTACCCTTGTAGAATTCGATATATTTATAACCTATTTTATACCTATTTTTTCTCTATTTAGCCCTATTCTTTCCGTATTTTTTCAAAAATATGACTATTTTATTACTATTTATCAAATTTCATAAAATAGTATAAGACTATTTACACCCTATTTAAAATATAGGTTATTTATATTTTTCAAAAAATAGCTTTGAAATAGATATTCAAATCCTATTTGAGAGAGAAATTGACGGAATCTCACTATAAAATAGCTTTTAAATAGCTATTTAATTCCTATTGATGACAGACGAGTAAGTTAATTAAAATAGTTTTAAACTATTCTTGCTTATCTTCTTTGGAGTTATTAAATAGCAAAATAAATAGATCTTAAATAGCTATTTAATTCCTATTCATAGAAAGTTGTGGCGAACTTTGTTCAAAATAGCTATAAAATAGCTATTTTTAAACTGTGTTTGCTTTTATTTTTGGAGCTATTATTGAGTATTGTTAAAATAGGTATTAAATAGGAAAATAAATAGATCTTAAATAGCTATTTAATTCCTATTCATAGAAAATTGTGGCGAATTTTGTTCAAAATGGCTATTAAATAGCTATTTTTAAACTATCTTTACTTTTATTTTTAGAGCTATTGTTAAAATAGCTAATAAATAGCAAAATAATTAGATCTTAAAAGCTATTTATTTCCTATTCAAATAGAAAGTTGTGAGAATTTAGAAAGGGTAAATGTATTTATTTAACTGGTAAAAATTTCCCAGTTTGAGTTAATTAATTTTAAATTTTTCATCAGTTCATTGAAATTATATTTACAAAAATATTTATAGTTTTTGTGGACTTTGTGGAGGTAGGTATTTTGTCTCTTGACAAAACAGCATTTTTGACAAAACACCATGAATACCAACAAAAAATCTCACGACGAGCGCGGTTTGACAGACTGGTGCTTAATTTTCTTACAACGCGCGCAAAGCTTTCTGGGATAGCGTCACAATTAACACCGCCATATTTTAAAATTTTTCTAGTAAAAACTTTCCGCTCGAAATGGCGCAAACACAGAGCTTTTATTGAGCGAAAGTGTTATTTATTGTAAAGATTAAAGATCAGAGATGACTGGGTAACATCCAGGTAGGAATTTTGTTATGTTTTATATATAAATAGAGCAATTTTGAAAGGAAATATTACTATCTTCATTCGTGAATTTTGAGCACATGTTCCGGCTTAAAATTTCAATTTGCTGCGACAATATTTGAATTAAAACAACATTAGTTTTATAGAAAGGCTTATATTTGACTCAGCCTTTATATTTATAAATGATGTTTATTGTAATGCCAAATAGTATATTTTGATCTTTGTGTTTACTATAGTGTATGTGCCAGATTGCCGGATTCCAGTGTTTGTCCCCGAGCCGGCGGCGCGAAGCGCCGTGCGAGGGTACTAATTCCCCCCGGCTATTTACACCCGGGGAAACGAAAGCATTAGCGAAGTCTAAAGTTCATCAATGAGCGCGGGCGTCGGTCACCAACGATGGGTGGTCATCCTCACTGATCTCAAAAATATGGCGGATTGTCATGAATAACGGACACTGATTGGTCCAATTTAAAGTTTGCATTATAACGACTGCATGACGACAGCACATTTCTTGATTTGATCAAAGATTTGATGATTGATAAATTTCTTGCAAATATATTTCATTTTTGCTCGTATTTCTGCAAGATTTTGTAAATTTCAAGAAAGAAAGGGCGAAAGAATTAGCTAAAAGAAGGAAGCCGACGTTAACGAAGGTAAGTTTGTTTTAAATATTGATTTTATAATGGCTTTAAAACCCGACAGCCTTTGCGTATATGAAACAACTAAACAAGACAGCATACAGTATGTTGTCCAATTTTCGGACAGTAAAGTGTTTTCACACTATATTTTGCGATTTAAGATGGTTAGCAGGTTCAAATTTGTACAGATGACGACCAATTCCCATGGCTACATTACTCTAAGAGATACATCGCTAAAATTCTTTATTTTTTCTGCAATATCGAAAACAAGTACTTCATTTTCATCACCACATTTCGGACAGCTCGTCCGCTATTCGGACACTTATAATAATAGCCGTTTTTCTCTCGAAGGTAAGCTGTATTTTGATAAATACTGGAATTTAAGGCTTGATTATGTTATAGAAATAAATGTCATGATTCTTTGAACCATATTCTAGTATGAAATTTCAGTCAGGTTACTCGCAACTAAAGCTCACTTTAAGATATATACAATTCCCGGTGGATAGATTCACATAATAATATCAGAACTCGCATTGAACTAAAGTCAACAAAATTATCGAAATCGAAAGTTTATCAAAACATAAACAACTTGTACACTCTTTAAACATTTCAAATATATAATTCTGTTAAATATACTCGTTATTTTAGTCATAAGATTGTCAACTCTAAGCCATCGTCCGAGTATTGATAAGCTCCTCCAAAATTGTTTCTTAATTTAAAAGTCCGAAACTTCTTAAATTTTATGACAGTAGCAAAAATTATTGTTGTGGTAAAATTTTTGGTTTATATAACCATCCCTTCAACTAAAAAATAATCATTCGGCAGTATATTTTCACAGAACATCTCCTGAAGTGTACTTGTCTTATCGCGCTGTCGTGAACTACGCCATTTTTAAGAAAATATTTTCGACTGACCTTTACTCGAAGTGTTCACGTTTGTACAAAACAACAGCAAAAACGTCGAAAATATAGAGCAAAATTCAGGACATATCGGGCAATCATCTGAACGTATTGATTTTTATTTTTTTGCTATTCTTCATAAAACAATTTGGCGATAAATATATTTCGTCCGAATAGTGGTACTGTCCGAAAATTGGACAACATACTGTATATAAATTTCAGTGTAACTTTAATATTGATTCCCTTTTTTATTATATTGAATTTTTTAAATAAAAAATAAAGCAAAGACCAAAGTTATTTGCAAGCGAGAATTTGAAATCATTTTATTGCAAACTCAAAGTTTATCGATATAGCCATTTAATAGTTAAAGGCAGTTTAGTTTTATAAAGAACACTTTAAAACGTTTTGTGAATTGTTTGTGGTTGAATTTTACCTTAAATTGAAGCTTGTATTACGTATAATTACATACATAACATATATATGTTGGGAAATTGATAATTTTGTAATTAAAAGTGATATTTTTAGGCGATTTTCATTTGTAAGAATATTCTTAAAAAATTATCGTGTTACCATGACAACTATACTCTAGATACTTCCTGTTCAGAAAATACAACGGTTTTGTCAGCAAGGCGAGGGTTTCTGCATGCATGTATTTTCTAGTTGTATAAAATAATATAGCTTGGCATGATAGCATCTACTTAATTCTAATATGCCTACCCAGGCATGTCCCAGCTAAACATGGTTTGAGAAAATTTATCGACTGGTTTCAAATTAACTGGTACTTTCATAAATTTCCAATATTTATTCATATATATAGGTGGGTCAGTTTAGGATAGATAAAAATATCAATTTGATGTGCTGTTGTCATATGTGGCAACTTGATTATAGATGCGTCCCTAACTGGAAACAGTTAAAGTCCTTAGTTTGCTTGTTCAAACTTATGAATACATTTACTGTAGTTACACCACATGTCTTCATGATCTGCTTAATAATATATGTAACAACCTTTCGGCTACATTTTATATATTTTAGAGACACCCCGGCAAGGGTTTGATTGTTTTTGGAATTACCCATTTCACTCCAATGAGCCCAATATTCAGCACTTTGTTATTAAATGTTATCTTGCCTAATGCCGGACAATTTTATTCATCAAGGGAAGTGTGTAGCTAGCGTACTAGACTCTGCCCATGTTTCATGTTGACATATAACACTTCCTACTTAAGTACTTTGATATTATTATTTAACTCTGACATTTCATGCTAGACAATTTTACTTACCGACTGTGGCATGCTCACCCATATCTCACCTAAATATTAACACCTATAAAGGAGCAATTTGCTCTTACCTTACTTGAAGTTCTTTGTAGGGGTGTGCAGGTTAGAATGTTTTTGCTATCCAGCTGCATGCAGGATATATGTTGGATAGTTGAAAAATATCCAGCTAGATTCAGGGTATTATTCAAATATATCAATGTTTTTTCTAACCTGTAAAGAAGGCCTGAAATTAGCTGCAGCTGAGCTTTGCCCTATTCTTGATGTTACATGATGTTCTTGCTTTTTTTCTGCCCAGTCCCCAGCCAAGTTACTGTATGTATATACTTAACTCTTTGGCTGCTATAGAGACTGCTAACTACAGATTTTTAACTCATTTATTGACAGACCTCTACCTACTGATAAGTAAAATTGTCTGGCATTTACAGACGGTAAATACTAAAATAGGTCTGTAATAGCCTCTGATGTTTCAGCACTTCTACACTTGTTCTCAATTTCTTTTTACTAATTATATAGACTATTTACATTATATGTTTTAACTTTTTATTATCTATGTTTTAACTACTGGAATTTATAATATATTTTTTAAATATTTATAGGCTACGGTATATGTATTTGTATATACTATATTTAATAACTATTTTAAATGTATTAACAGGACATATTTTAACTATTTATTTAATATGTTATTACTATTTTTTAACTATTTTTAATCTGTTTGGACAATATTATATCCACTATTTATTATCTATATTTAACAGGCTTGGATGTATTTTATAACTATTTATTATCTATTTTTAAGCTATATTATCACTATTTTTGAACTATTTATTATCTATTTTTAAACTATATTATCACTATTTTGGAACTATTTATTATCTATTTTTAAACTATATTATCACTATTTTTGAACTATTTATTATCTATTTTTGAACTATTTATTATCTATTTTTAAACTATAATATCACTATTTTTGAACTATTTATTATCTATTTTTAAACTATATTATCACTATTTTTGAACTATTTATTATCTATTTTTAAACTATAATATCACTATTTTTGAACTATTTTAAACTTAGTTGAAACTCATTTCAGCTATTTATTACATATTTTTTACCAATATTGTCACTATGTTTTAACTATTTCATACATATTTATTAACTATGTTGAAACTATATATTTTTAATAATTTCCTTAAATAGCACTATTTTTATCATATTTGAAACCTATTTAATTTCTATTCGAGTATACATCAATTAAGTATGTGTTTAGAAATATATATCATGAATAGGAAAAAAATATGGTTCCACTTGGATAGGAAAAAAATAGCCTTTCTACCCTAATTTAAATAGGAAAAACCTCGAAAAAAAATAATAGTAAAAATAGGAAATAAATACTTTGACAAATAGGAATTAAATAGCCCAATAAAATAGGAATTAAATAGCAATCAAATAGTGTTTGTTTCTACAAGGGTAAATTCAGATTCAGCTTTCTTAAGATAGTCCTTAAAATGACATTCAGTTGTATCAATTTCAGCTGCTAAGTTAGGTCCAATATTTGCAAAGTAATCATTGAAACATTTTGCTATGTCTTCAGGGCTTGTTAGTTTTACATTATTTATATTTAATTCATTCACTTTAGTAGGTCTATTTTGCTTACCAATTAAACTATTTATTGTCTTCCAAGCAGCTTTTGGATTTTGGCTCTCAGAAGAAATTTTATTGGTGTAATACTCTTTTTTAGCCAGTCTTAACTGAGTATTTGTTTCATTCCTGGCTCTTTTATAGTTTTCCCAATCGGACTCAAGTTTCGTTACGATTGCTCTTCTTTTCAATTTATCCCTTGTGATTATCATTTGTTTAATATGATTAGTGATCCAATGTAGTTTTTTAGATTTTATCTTTTTACTTTGAAGAGGGGCATGTTTATCTAGAACCTGTAAAAATAGCTCTTTCCAAATTTGCCACATACTGTTGGGATTGTCTGCAAAAAAGTAGACATTCTCCCATGACTGGATTTTAAGATCATGCAAGAACTTATTTTCATTGAAGTTTTTCATATTCCTAATTTCAATAATATTTTCTTTATCTTTATGGTTTATATTAATCTTCCTAATGGCATAACTGAGACTGTGGTCACTGATTCCAGTATGAATCACACCACATTTAGAATTTTTTTCAGGTTCATTTGTAATAAAGTGATCAATAAGTGTAGATGATGTCTCAGTAATTCGTGTTGCTTCATCAATTAATTGAGTTAATTGATAAATTTCGAAAAGAGACCTTAATTTATTTGTTGGGTAATTGGGATTGGGCTTAAGTAGGTCACAGTTAAGATCACCTAGGATAAGGATTTCTTTATTTTCATTATCAATAGTTTGCAATAAATTTTCAAAACTGGTAAAAAATCATCTGATGCATCAGGTGGTCTATAAACTGAGACAACCACAAATGGTCGGCTATATGGCTTGGATATTTCAAGGCATATCTTCTAGATCTAGTGGTATTAGGCCATGTCTAGTTTGATAATTTATGGAGTTTCGAAGGTATATACAAACACCCCCACCATTTCGATTTCTATCTTTTCTTATAACATCATACCCATCTATATTTATCATATAATGCGAATACAACATTAATGCGAATCACTGTGAAGAACGAAGCCATCTGATCGTCTGGGCAATTGTAATGAAAAAAAAATGTTTGATTGTTCAATGATTTGGTTAAACACTTCGTCTGCTCATAATTAATAAACGACAGTTGGTGCAAATGAAATTTTTGCGTGCAAGATAATAACAAATATTGGAAAAATTCGATCATATTTCGCCAAGGCTATACGTGAACTCAACTTGAAGCGCTCGGAACAGTACACCCAGGGCAGGCATGAAACTGACTTCTATATATCAAAGCTGACTAAAATATATCAAAGCAACGTTCAGCGCGACAGCCCGGGACTAGCTAGGCTGACTTGAGCGAGTTATTCACGAAACGTCCTGCCATTCATCAACGAGATACACGCGGCCATGCCAGAACTCAATACAAAGACCACTGTAGGAAACTTCTGCGGGTCAACGGTCTTTCCATTATAGAGGCGTTGCCATCTGGAACGATCTGGACATTAAGGACAAAAAGTAAAACTTTTACCGGCGAAACTTTGAAAACTATGACCTGTATGAAGCGAAGCATGCTAGAACCAATGTAGAGCTAAGTAGATAACCGTCATGTTAATGCTTGATACAAAGTCAAAGCCAAAGGTCTTATCCTTTTTACCTTATATTTTTCAACTTGTAAATAGTACAACATCGTATTCATTGTAATCAGTGTTGAACTGATAGTGCAATAGCGACTCAATGCAAAGTAAAGCGAATAACGCGGCGAAGAACAAAAACATGCGAATGTAGCGAGTCAATTTTTGGATAGTAGAATAATTTTAGCTTAATAAACAAAAGCAATTGTGGAACAATGCGAACTTAATCTAAACATTTGTAAATATAAATGTAATTCAACCTATGCTGCAATGTTGGTATGATTAAAACATCTACTTACCTGTCTGGAAATGCGAATCCCTGCGAAGAACGAATACATGCGAATAGCGAATCAATCCGAACACAAACGGAATGTGAATATAGCAAACCTTAATGTGAATCGATTCGATCACTGCGACGAACGAAGACATGCGAATAAAAATACGGCGAATCGACAGATGCCGACGGACGGCCACCATGCTGAGCTGACGAAGCCTGTAAACGTAGAGTAAATGGACTCGTAGGTGGTGCCATAACATTCTGAGGAAAGGAAGGCGAACTCAAGGCTGACGACGAAGACACCACGGCCAACTAGTGCGAATGGCAGGCGCAGGACTCTAGCGAGCGCGACGATGCACGCGACAAGAACCCCGAACTGCAGAGGAAATAACAGCTGGATTAGACACTACTGGTGGTAGTAGGTGGTTAGTTAACTTATTCTGGAATTTCCTTTTGAAATTTTCAAAGAATTACACTGAAACTAACTTCGGGAAAAAAAAAAACACTATGGGAATGATGCCAGACCCACGTTGTTTTTACTTAATATATTCATGTTTGAATAATCTACATATTCAAATGACCCTAGCAAGTGACGTTAGCTAGCGCCTCTTAATTCCCTGTTAACTTCCATTATTGTGGCAATAATATAACATTTATTGTGCCAATAATAACATTTATACGCATAAATTATCATAATTGAACACCCCAAATACTGGAGATTTTGAGGTCATGTAACCAGCCGATGCCAGGGCCATTTTCACTGATCGGAAGCAAAATGCCCTGGGTACGAGGTTGGGTGATCATGAATACTTGTAGGCCACTTTACGACGACATCCATGGAACAGCTATTAAGGGGTGGGCTACCAAAAGTGCAGACAGAAATATGTGATTTTCCCAGCCCCCACCCCCCACCCCCCAACAGGATCAAACAGGATCAAATGATGATCTCATCATCCTTTCGTTCAATGTATGGTCTTAATTCTTCAGCCAGCCTGTGTAGAGGGACTCGACTCATTCGGAAATTCTCCATCCGCTCCTCAGGAACAACAATTTGGTTGACAAATCCATTCCACCAAGCATTTGTTCGTCCAGGTCTAACCCAAAATCGTCGAGGTCGTGCTTGGCGCCTTTTGTTGAGACGTTTAACGGCCATATATTAACAACTGGCATTAAAAGAAACCGTGCTAAGGTCGCTCGCATTCTTTCATAGTCAGCCTGGTAACTTAAGATTGCAATATTTAATTGAATGTAGGCGATAACCTCCGAGGCGCCATTTTGCTGTAAGAAATCACCAAGACAACTCACGGGCAGGCATATGTTTAGCGTAGACTGGACTCTACACTTTACAGTGAGCTGATATCAAATTTCATCGATTTACATAATCGTTTTCAAATCGTTGCCGTTACGCGCGTCCACACGAATCCGGACTCGTTGCGTTTTCAAAATTTTCCACTCTGGAGACCGTTTTCAGAAGTTTGCGGTTATACGGTTTGCATTTTCACCGGACACGTGTGGACGCTAAACGTAACCGCAACAGAATGCGGTTTGCGGATACAAACGAACCCGGATACGTGTGTCCATCCTGCTGAAGGAATAGCGCTTCTCAATATAATGGAACAATGACTACGAGTCCCTTGTTACAAACGTTTTATAATCTGACCGTTGTGTGTTAAGCTTTGATCGATTTTTTGTATTTGTTTTTGACTGACTGATGTGTGAACCGAGTCTTTTGGTTCCTGTTTCGTGATAGATACGGAGTTTTTAATCTTGTGTTACTGTTTAACCTTTAAAGTTTTTCAAATGATAGTAACAACGTACCTCACAAGTCTATTATGACACGTAACCAAGCGAATAATAATTCTTACAGAAAGCAACGCAACCTTTGAACCCTCACCTTTTAAACTTGCGCAGCTACCCCTTACGAAAATCAACACTATTTTAACCCTATTTTATCCCTATTTTACTTTCTATTTTATTCCTATAGAAAAGCTATTTTATTTTTAACCCTATCATATTGCTATCACATATACAAATCCTATATTAAACCTATTAGAACTCTGTTTTAATTGTATTTTATGGCTATTATAAATAGGTTTTTTTGAAACAAAAAATAGCCTATTTTAAATAGATTTTATTTTTCTGAATCGGTGAAGCACAGATTAAAATAGGTTTAAAATAGGATAAAATATATTTAAAATAGAGTACAAAATAGAAATAAAATAATTAAGTAAAGTGAAATATTGGTAATAAAATAGATTTTAAATATACATAAAATAGGTAAAAAATAGTCGAAAATACATATAAAATAGTAGATCAACTGCAGTATATTAACTAAAAATAGTAATAAAATTACTGCAAAAATAGTAATAAAATAGTTTAAAAATATGAATAAAATACTGATAAAACAGTAATAAAATAGTAGACTTTAAAATAGTGATAAAATAGCGAACAAAATAGTAAAAAAATAGTTCAAAATTCTTATAAAATAGTATAAAAATAGTAATAAAATTGTAATAAAATAGTCGAGAGTCATAACAGTTCTAAATTGATTAATAAAATAGTTATAAAATAGTCAGAAAGTAGTAATAAAATAGTTATAAAATAGCAATAAAAGAATAGTAAAATAGTCATATAATAGCAATAAAATATTCAGAATGTAGCAATAAAATAGTTATAAAATAACAATAAAATACCTAATAGTATATAAAAATAGTAGTTTATCCCTATTTTACTTTCTATTTTATTCCTATAGAAAAGCTATTTTATTTTTAACCCTATCATATTGCTATCACATATACAAATCCTATATTAAACCTATTAGAACTCTGTTTTAATTGTATTTTATGGCTATTATAAATAGGTTTTTTTGAAACAAAAAATAGCCTATTTTAAATAGATTTTATTTTTCTGAATCGGTGAAGCACAGATTAAAATAGGTTTAAAATAGGATAAAATATATTTAAAATAGAGTGCAAAATAGAAATAAAATAATAAAGTAAAGTGAAATATTGGTAATAAAATAGATTTTAAATATACATAAAATAGGTAAAAAATAGTCGAAAATACATATAAAATAGTGGATCAACTGCAGTATATTAACTAAAAATAGTAATAAAATTACTGCAAAAATAGTAATAAAATAGTTTAAAAATATGAATAAAATACTGATAAAATAGTAGAATTTAAAATAGTGATAAAATAGCGAACAAAATAGTAAAAAAATAGTTCAAAATTCTTATAAAATAGTATAAAAATAGTAATAAAATTGTAATAAAATAGTCGAGAGTCATAACAGTTCTAAAATGATTAATAAAATAGTTATAAAATAGTCAGAAAGTAGTAATAAAATAGTTATAAAATAGCAATAAAAGAATAGTAAAATAGTCATAAAATAGCAATAAAATAGTCAGAATGTAGCAATAAAATAGTTATAAAATAACAATAAAATACCTAATAGTATATAAAAATAGTAGCACTGCAACATAGTTCTTTATAAAGTAATAAAATTGTAGTATGATAATTAAAACCAGTTAAAAAATAGTAATGAAATAATATCAAATTAGCTTAGTACCATGGTTGACAGGTATATTATCGTTTAAAATTGTATAAAATAATACACATAAAACAGTTTGTATTCTTATTAGCTGTCAATGCTAGGTTGTGACAGTCTAACAGCGGCAGGGGTGAATGGGGCAGGTTAAGCAGTGTCAAATCAATGGCATTGTTTACAGGGACACCGGAACTGGGGGTGGGGCAGGAGGGGCAGCCGCCCCCCTTAAAATTGTCTAGCTTGAGACCACACAGTTAAATATTGTGTGCAGAACTTAAAGTAGGGAGTGTTAAGGAAAATTACATCTAAATATGTCAACATGAAACATCATGGGTATGAAATATCATGAGTCTAGCTGGATACTTTCCTTGGCAAATAAAATTGTCCAACATTAGGCAAGATACAGAAACATTTAAATATTAACAAACTGCTGAAAATTGGGCACTTCAGAGTGAAATGGGTAATTTCACCATTGTCGTGACTTGCCGGGTTGTGTCTAAAGATATATAAAATGTAGCCCAAAGGTTGTTACATATATTATTAAGCAGATCATGCAGGTGGTATAGATAAATGTATTCATATATTATAAACTTTGAACAAGCAAACAAAGGACTTTGACTGTTTCCAGTTAGAGCACTTCCATAATCAAGTTGCCACACAACAAATTGATCAAATTAACATTTTACCTATTAACTGACCCACCCAGCATTAAAAACTTAAGCATGGCATACAAAGGAAATTGAAATTAACCCTCTATACCCCCATTCCATTGATATCCTAATACATTGTACTATTACCCTCAGATGTTAGACATGGTAAAATCAAACAGAACTGAAAGAATCCAGCTTTGATGCAACCAACACCTGGTGTTAGACTGAGAGTGAAAAAAAAAATTAAAGTAGGATATTTAAGTGCTATAATGGTAAAGTGCATGAGACATCCTTTTCCGGCTGATAATTTCAGCAAATATACTAGATAGATATAAGTAGAAAATAATATAACGGCATGTCTTGCAAATATAACGACATATCTTGTGAAACACTGCTGAAGGTGAATCATATTTGATTCAAAACATACAGTTTTCATAAATTGTGTGTTAATTACTATATAATGCACTCCTTATTCAGAATAACTTTTATTCTATGACTATTATGTAACTGAGACATGCACATTTAGCTGGGATATGCCTAGGTATTTATAAGCATATAAAGAATTGAGGATTGAAACTTGAGTAGATGCCAAGCTATAATATATTAATTTTGATACAAGAAACACTGCCACTGGAATCTGGCAATACACAACTATTAACTATTTGGCATTAGTTAATACAATAAACATAATTTAATATAAAGACTTCAGGAGTCAAATGTAAGCTTTGAATTAAACTAACGTTTTATATCATCGTTTTAAATATTGTCGCGGCAAATTCAAATTTTAAGCCGAAACATCAAGCACGTGCATTCTCAAAATTCAGGAATGAAGATTGAAGTAGAAAATATTTCCTTTCAAAATTGCTCTATTATACATAAAACATAACAAGATTCTTAGCTGGATATTACTCTGTCATCCCTGATGTTTCATCTTCGCTTATTAAGGCTTCATCGGCTCGGCAAATTCAAATTTTAAGCCGAAACATCAAAGGTCATCAAACACGTGCATTCTCAAAATTCACGAATGAAGATAGCAAATATTTCCTTTCAAAATTGCTCTATTATACATAAAACATAACAAGATTCTTACCTGGATATTACTCAATCATCCCTGATCTTTCATCTTCGTTTATTCACGGTTAATAAGGCTTCATCGGCTCGAAATATCGAGCGAAATATTGTAACTTCGAAATCACGAACTGATTATAAAAAATGGCGGGGTGTAAATTCAGTGCTTCCACTTCCACTTTCAAAAAAATAATTTCCTTCCCAACTGCTCAAAATTTCCTTATTTTTGACAAAAATTCCTTTGATGAAGATGAATTTTACCTAGTTTAAAACTGATATTACAATAATTAATCCTGAATGACGGTGTATTTCTCGGGTGAGAAACACCATGAACCTTGCAATTATAAATTATAAATTAATTATAAAAAACTGCAACAGGAGGCTTGAGGTCATGTCTCAGAAATGTTTCAGATTTTCCATTCCCCAGGAGTAGGATTTGGATTTTTGACATTTCCTGACGCGAATTTGCTTGGGAATTGCTATAATCTTAGGATTTATTAGAAATAACATAATATCCTTATTTCCTTGCTGAAAACAAAATTCCTTGCCGTTTCCTAGTAAATTTTATTTCTTTTTGCAAAGAAATGTCCTTGCAAGTGGAAGCACTGCATGGGATGACCAGTGTAGGCAACAGTTGAAGCCTTCCCCTTTTCTCACCCTCCGCCCCTCACCCCCCTTCCATTATTAATGATTGGTCCCTTATCTGTGTAACTATAAAATACGGTTCTATTTTATTTCATTTTGCTAAGTAGGAAAATTCAGAATGTTTTAATTTAAATAGATTATTTTATACATATCTGCAAATTGTAATCCAGAATCCCGGTAAATGTAAAATAGGAATAAAATAGTGTATTTTATTATATTTTGCAAATTAGGGAAAGTAAATAGGTTTAAAATAGTATATTTTATCCCTATTTGAAAAATGTGGCAGTTTTAAAAATGTGCAATAGGTTTAAAACAGTCTATTTTATTCTGTTTTGCGTATTCTGAAAAATAAAAAGCTTTAAAATACTATATTTTATATCTATTTTAATTTATGTAATATTCTGCACGTGCAAAATATGTTTAAAATAGTCTATTTTATTGTTATTTTGCTAACTATGAAAGAAAGATAGGATTAAAATAGTATATTTTATTCCTGTTTGAAATTTGTGCATTTAACTTCCAATGTAAAATAGGATTTAAACAGCCTATTTTATTTTATGAGTTTAAAAATAGTATATTTTATATCTATTTTAATTTCTAACTGCTTTCTGGTGAAGTAAAATAGAATTTAAATAGGCTACTTTAAACCTATTTTTTCCCTGAGGCTCTGGAAAATAGTATTAAAATATGCGATTTTATTTCTATTATCTATAAAAATAGGAATAAAATAAAATAAAACATTAATAAAATATGGCTCTTTCTTTTAGTGAAATATTATGATAGAAATAAAATAGGGTTGCCTCTGAATAAAATAGCATAAAAATAGGGATGATAGTAATAAAATAGTTTTAAAATAGCAATATAATATAGTTATTTTCGCAAGGGGAACCTACGAGAGTCACTGAGACTACATCTTCACTTATTGACGTTATTCTGACACTAAATACCCCTGAAAACATTTTGACATCAGGTGTCTTACAAATGGCATCTCTGATCAAAGTTTAGTATATACTGTCCGCAAATTTAAATTTTCTAAATTTAGACCTGCTGTAAAAGAAGTCCGGGACTTTCGGGACATCTATTTTTCACGAAATCCTAAACAAGCATGTACCTCTTTGACATAGAAGAACTAAAGCTAATCCAGTTCCTTGGATTACGCCCACTATCAAGCACTTACTAAGGGAAAGAGATTATCATAAAAAAGGCTATAAAATTTAACACTACAATACAATGGGTAAAGTATCAGTTCATGCGGAATAAAATAAATACACGAATGCGTAAAACAAAAGCCGATTTCGATCATAGAGAGATTGGAGAGTGTGCTAAATTAAACGATTTGAAAAAACCTGGTCGCTTTTAAACTGTCTTACTGGAAAGAATAATAAAGCTAACAGTATTACAGAAATATCTGTTAATAATTGTAGCATTACCAACTCGAAACTTATTGTCGAGGCCTTTAATAAATATTTCGTTAATATAGGCCCAAAGTTGGCATCTGAGGCAAATCATGATCTCCCTGAAGAGGAAATGAAGAACTGTTACATTCCTAAACCTCAAATAAACACAGAATTTCAGTTCCATCAAGTTAATGTAGCCTTTGTTTTAGTGACCAAGACTAACAAATCTACTAGTTTGGATAAAATTCCAGCCTTAAAAGTCTTCAAACTGACTGCAGATACCATAGCTCCGCCACTGTCCTATATATAGTTAATTTATCACTCGAAACAGGGATCTATGTTGACGACTGGAAACGGGCTCGAGTGAATCCAATTTATAATTCAGACGACAGACATAATGTGAAAATTATAGGCCGATTTCTATACTGCCAATCGTAAGTAAGGTTTTAGACAAATTTATAGCTTTGTTTCTGATAATTTCTCCAAGTTTCAATCGGGATTTCGACCTAAACACTCTACACTGTCCTCTTTGATACAAATGGGGACGATTTACTTGAGAATATGGATAATGGGAAAATAAATTGTGTCGTGTTTCTTGATGTACGTAAGGCCTTTGATTGCATAAACCATGAAATACTATTAATTTAAAAAGATGCTTAACTATTTTTGTATATCAGGAATTCCACCAAATTGGTTCCAGTCTTATCTATCTAATCAGAGCAGCAATGCCTGGTAAACGGTCATTTATTGAGCCCGAGAAAGATAAAATGTGGTGAACCGCAGGAATCTATTTTGGGTCCTTTATTATTCCGATTGTACATAAACGATATGCTTGCATGACTCCTTAAAATATTCAATTCCATCCCTTTACGCAGATGACAAAGAAATTTATCTATCTTCTAACGGTTGCGATGACATTGTTATTAAAATAAACCTTGATCTTGAAAATATTCGAAAATGGAGGCTATGAAATAAGCTCCAAATTCATCCTACAAAATCATTGGATCAGCGTATAATATTAAACACAAGGTATCTGGTAGCCCTATTCTCGTTAATAACGTTGCAATAAAATTGAAACTTGAAAATTATATTTGTTGCCTTGGTGTCAACATTGACGAAAGATTGACCTGGGAAAAACATATTGATATGCATAATATGCTCAAAAGTCAGTGCGGGTATCGGGGCTACAAGACGTATTAGGCCCTATGTATCGTCTGCGACACTAAAATTGATCTACAATGCTATTGCACAGCCCTACTTTGATTACTGCAGCCCTCTCTGGGACAACTGGAATTGGCGCAGAAATTTTGGAACAGAAATTTCAAAATCGAGCTGCAAGAGTAATTTCTGGTGCAACTTATACGATGTTCGGTCGGTTGATTTACTAGAAAATCTGGGTTTGAAACACTTAGAACTAAGGCGAAATTATCTAAAATCTGTTTTTATGTATAAAATTCTGAATAACCACACCGCACCAAATCTAAGAACATCCTTTCGATTGAATAATGAATGTGACAATACCTATATATGATCTTAGAAATAGAGAAACCGATTTGTCTCTTCCTAAACCGAATACCGATTTAAAAGATGCTTCAGATATAACGGAGCGGTAGTATGGAATAATTTACCGTATGAGGTAAACGCTTAAAATTGGCTTGTCCTGTTGCCTATATAATAATTCTTCTTTCTTTGTTTTTGTATTTTGTATAATCTAGTTATGTTTATCTGTACAGTATATTCTTTCTAAAATCACGCCCCTCGTGGAAATCAGCTATGAGTTGTTGAGGCCAGTGTGTTTAAATACATTTTTGTATGTATGTATGTATATGTATAATTATTATATACACAAGGTCTGGTTATGAGGTATTCTGCAATCTGATTGGTTCTCTACTACCAGGATATTAGCTCATATCCTGCTAGTGAGAAAAACAAAATGGCGGCTAAAACAGAATTTCCGATGTTTTGCGAACGAGAAAATGTCAAGTTGTTCGCTTTTTATAGCCCTTTCAGGATTAAAAACACAATGAAAGAACTCCCACAAATTGTTTACAGGTTAGCAAATGAATTTTTAAAATTTAAAATGGTTAAAAAATATATTTTTGACAAATTAATCAGCCGAAAGAGCGAAGATACAAACATCAACAAAACAGAAAAATATTGAAAATACCCGAAAAGCAAAGTCTGTGAATTCAGACCTTGTGTATATAATAAAACAGTTATTGCACTCACTCTCGTCGATAATAAAACAGTTATTCCACTCACTCTCGACTCGAGTTCGTAGAATAACTGTTAATTATATGACTTTATACATCATATATTTCTGACGTTTTGGATTGATAGGGTTACAACTACCTGAAAAATGAAAGGGGAAGTCCTTTCGTCGTGAAGTTATAGTAACGGCGGTTGAAACGAAACGAAACATCGAAGTTCTCCTTGTATTTTTCAGGTAGTTGCATGTATCCCTGTCAATCCAAAACTTTTTTATTATTGGCACCATGCACCTACACTGGCCACAGATAGATTTATGATTCGTATTTACCTGTTCATACTTGTACTCATATATGTTCTTTTTTATCGGCAGATATTCTGTTGAAGTGTCCATCTTGTCATGGTCATTATTCTGGCTCACATTGTAAAAACTGTAAACGCTTTGCCTTCCAATGTGTCATATGTCGTATTGCTGTGAAAGGTATACTTCATTTTTATCCTCTGATTCGCTTTTGGTGTAATAATATGCGAAAACATGCAAGCATCTAACGATGCAGTAGGACACCAGTAGTATACAAAGTGGGGGTTCTGGACCTTGTGGTGCGGGTGGTGACCTAAGCACAACCCATGACGTCATTACAGCATAATTTTACATCAATTACACGCGCTTATAATATCATTAAAGCGGCAATGAACGTAATTACATTCCGTGTTAATAAAACTTTAAATTAACCGTTTACTATTTTACTAATGTGTCCTTGCAGGACTTTGGGTGTGCCGAAACGTGATAACTCCTTTAGTTCTCACGCTTATAGCATTATTCCCATATGTTTAGTATTTATTCATTGATGTGGTATTTCATAATTAATCGAAGATTGAAATTGGCAGATGGAAATTGTCGAGTGGTAATTTATAGACATTCATTAGACCTAACGAGGAACAGAAGCGAAAAATGCAACTTTTGGTCCCTGTATTATTGCCCAATAAACGCACGAGACGAGTTTTACTATTTCTTTTATAATAGAAGTAGAAGATATTAGATAGTAAACCATTTTATTTCAAAAGATCAACGTTGAAATTCTCCTAACATGTACTCAATGTGTCACGCGCATGCTTTTACTATCACTTGAATTTTTATAAGCAGGCGAAGAGGCAAAAACAATACGGAATTTTGATGCTATAAAGCCGGAAAAATTAGCTCAATTTTAATTTTTGAAATTATTGTCATTTTATCTTTTGCCTGTATCTAGCAGTTTTTATCAGAAACATACTTTCTGAATGACTTATGTTCAGTTTTTGTCGCCCTTTTTCTATGTTTCTGGTATTTATACTGTATCTTTTTCAAGTTTATTTCTCGGCTATTTGTCGAGACAACAATCAATTAAGTTCGACGAATGCCAAGCTAATTTTACATGTAGAACTATAGAAAAATTGCTTTTTTCCGTTGCCTTTGGTCATTCCTTCCTGCTTTTTGATAAATTTTTTTTTTTTTAAATCTCTATAGTTTTGTTAACATTTTTGGCTAAAAAGCAGAGGCTTTGCAAGAGCATAGAACCCATAGTTAATGCGCACTGATCGGACTGTACTAAAGGCGCATGTCTGAAATCTCCTGGAAATGACATGCGCGCTAAACGGACTGTGCTGCGACTACATGTGTTTTTGAAATTAAAGACGTATGGCTGAAATCCCGTGAACCTTATAGCATTGATTGTGGACAACAGCGATTAAATGGACTGAAATGATTCGATTCCGTTTAAATTTCACAATTACCAGACAATATCTACAGCTGCCTAACAACATTTTCTTCTTCTTATACATGAGCTCAGTGAGTTCGTTTTTTACAAGCTTTTATTTTTTCCCAACTTTACATCACGGTGTTGTAGTACAACGAAACCTATAGACTTAATTGTAATAAAATCCTTTTATCATACATTAGCCATTTGGCTTCATTTGATTCTAACATTGAACGTTTAACTTTTTATATTGAGCATGCTATTGAAGGAAGAGGTTATTTCGCTGGCCTCAGAGTGAAAAAACGTAACAAAGCAACGATTTTACTAACACTAACACTAACACTAACTGTATTCCAAACACCAACTCTAACCTAACCCTACTCCAAATTTGTTTTTAAACTAATCTTGAAGAAAAAAGTTTTAACGAAATGTCATTCTTGAGTTCAGTGAAATAACTTAATTCAACTAATTATTATCTGACATTATAGATGCGTTTAATTTCTGTTTAACCTGTGGTCATGGTGGACATACATTGCATATTTTGAAATGGTTTGAATCGAAGGACGTGTGTGCAACAGGGTGTGGTTGCCACTGCCCAACTGAAGGCCATCTTTTTGATACGCTGTCTTTATGAAGAAAAATGAATTGAAGATTTCAAGTTTGCTTCAGTGGCAAAAGTGATAAAGGATTACTGCCGCAATGAAAATCTTAATTAAATGAGTTGCGTTTTATAATTGTTGAACCTAATGGATTAAAGGCTGCCTTCCAGTCACGTGTTGTTCCTACACATGCGTATACGCACGGAAAAGTTGAAATATCTTTAAATGTTACTATAAAATAACTGAATAAAAGGAAAGCATATAGTTTTGTGAATGATTTAATGTTCATTTGTACAGGTAATTCAGATATACTAGTGTTAATTTAAAAAGATTTAAAATTTTCCGCGCGTTTAAAAACGTATGACTGGAACACAGCCTTTTAGGAAACCTACAGCCTTAAATTTGCCATTTACTCATTTGTAGAGAAGTAATAGCCAGGAACGCCTGAACTGAGGGGCAGGGAGGGGCAGCTGCCCCTCTTGCCCTTTACCAGGAGGGGCAAGGGGGGCGAAGGTGGCCTTTGGATTAAAGGAAAATATTTGTTATTAATACAAAGAATTCGTTCTTGTTATTATAGAACTATATAAACTATATATAACAAACTTTTGCTGGAAAACGGCTGTAAGAAATATATGGAAATTAAGTTTATATATGATTCCAGTGTTGTTCCAATTTGCTGTTAAAGACTTAAAGTGCGTGTCACCTCATATTTTTCGCAAAGACCTCTGAAAAAAGTTTGGCCGAGAAGGAGGGCGAAGTTAAAATAACTGTAAGGCGATAATATATAAAAGTAAAATTACTTGAAAGAACTTGATTTAAACGAGCCTCTTTTTAGCTTAAATTTCGCGTACGACAACAGTCATTTTGGGCATTTTGGGCTGAATTCTTTTGTGCCAGAAATGCAGTCATTGAGCTTCAAAAATATATCAAAATCCTCTGGGGGAGAACCGCAGACCTCCCTATTTCTTTACAAATCAGAAACGTGATTATGGCAGCGTTAAACTCCAGATGTTTCGTAAACGTCCTTTAATATATATCAATACAAAAGTGCCCTTCGACGAAAGTCTGCCCCCTTTGCCCTCTCGTCGTTCCGGCGTCCCCTGGTAATAGCAGTGGAATGAAAAATATAAGATTGAATTACATCTCAATATTTTTACAAAGTAACATTCTACGATGCTGGGCATTAATTTGTAGACTCTTTCCCCCGATTATACAATGTTTATGTGTGCATGAAGTCCCATCCAAACGTTTATGTTACGATCAACATTGTATGGGGGAAAGCCGGGAGGACTATTTTGGGAGTGAATTTTAAAATCTTTAACAACTGTCCTTCAACAATGCTAAAAGATACGCCTTTTTATAAGAAGTCTATACGTATATTATATTTTCATGATTGCAGTTCCAGGTCCCGCTTCTCAGCTGGTTTACATCATATTCGATGTCTTTTGAACGTAAATTTCTCTTTCGAAATTACTTCGACGGGCCTTTGTCTTTTGCGGTTATTACACATAGGTATTTATCAATTCGTTCCTCTGAACGTTGAAACGTGGTTAAATGAAATTCACTTACCTTACATAGTTACTGTAGTAACTTAAATACTAGTATAATAGTTCTTCAAGGAAGACAGCTCTTCGCTTAACGTTTTATTCTATACTACAAATATTCTCAGTTTACACAAACATGCTCATGCTAATATCATGCATAATTAATTGTACATTAGTTCCGGTAAGGTTTATGATTGGTTGTTACATTCCTCCTTTTTTCCGATAGTCACTGTAATTTATAATCTAGTTGTCTTTTTTAGAGTCCTAACACTAATCATCTAGAAATAATTATAATTTTTTCAGTCAATGTACTAACTGGGTTTTTTAATTTAGTTAATGTTCTACTTTATATAGTCTTTATACTTCCCTTGATACGTGCTCTTCTTTAATCTTTCCGATCTTCGCAAATTGTTCTCACTTGTTTGTGGTTGTTGTCTCACTTGTTGTGTCTATAGTCTCACTTGTTGTGTCCCGGATGTTGCTGCTGTCTGTGTCCTGAAATGTCGTCCTGGATGTTGTGGCTTCGTAGTTGCTTGGTACTTTTACACTCGTCGTTTCATCGTTTGCTTTTGACAATTGAGCTGTTCTAAGTGGTTTAACCTTCGATGCATCTCTGCACTTAACTTTTCCATCCTTTACACGTCTCGCACGGATGGTTGATCCTTTTATGCTTGTCACAACGTATATGTACGGCTCGTACGGTGTATGCTTCTTCCTTTTCTTCTCTCTCTTTATCAAAACGGCATCACCGCACTTGATTGTATGTGTTTTCACTCTGTGACGTTTATCGTGGTACTGCTTACGTTTCTGCTTGTAGGTTTTGTCATTCTTCTTGACCTCATCTTGGGTGATGTGAACTTCGGTGGGAAAATGTTACAATCGTGTTCGTACTTGACGGTGCATCAAAACCTCGTACGGCGTTGACTTTGTTGCCGGATGGGGTTGTCTGTCTGTATGCTTGTAACATATCATATATTGCACTCTCGATTTCGATTCCTTCTTCACAGGCAATCTTTGTTGTTTTGTTGATCAGCTTATTGAAATTTTCCACTTGGCCCTGCGCCTTCGGATGTATTGGTGTTACTCGCTTGTAGTGAAATCCCATTTCTTCAGCAAAGGTTTGGAATTGTTCACCATTGAATGGTGGACCGTTATCAGTTTGTAGTATTCGAGGTATTCCATGGGTAGAAAAAATCTTCTTCAATTTCTTTGTCACTGGTATTGTGGATGTAGATGTTACCATCTCCACTCCTGGATATCGTGAATATTGGTCGGTAAAGCCTAGTTCTCATTCATCGCAAACCGTCGGCGATGGGAGCTTTGCGACGTCGGCGACCGCTTGCCATTTATGAGAACACATCAAAAATTATATCGCCGATTGTCCGTAATCGTCGCCGACCATCGGCGATGACATCGCAGGAAACAAAAAAGTTTGTTTCTTGCGACCATCGCCGACTGTCACCTGCTTAAAAAATCTATGAGAAATGAGTAAAAGTTGTTTTTTCCTCAACAAGAAAGGAAATAATCAACTGAAGTTTGACAAGAAATCATGAACTTTACGTTGAATGGGGCCATTTTGTGCCTTGGTGGGAAATTTCGAAACACATCGGCTGTCATCTGCGACGATCACCGATGTATGAGAACTTTCGTGCATTCGCGCTCGGCGAGTATCGGCGATAAGCGTCGCCGATCGTCGGTGACAGATTGCGATGAATGAGAACTAGGCTTAAGTACCAGTGCATATTTGTGGTTGGGCAGTGGTCCACAAAAATCAGCTTCTACCACATCCCATAGTCGGTCTGGTAACTCTGTCATCTTTGCTGGCTCGGTATGGTGGTGATCTGTAGCAATCTGGCAGTCGAAACATGTTTGTACAGTATATGTTATTCTGGTATTCATTCCAGGAAACCAGTACTTTCTTCGGATCATTTCTTTCGTCTTATTCACTCCGAGATGTCCTTGCTTGTGGGCTGACTGGATGATTCTCTGTCTCAGGGACTGGGGTGGTACAATACGGTCCATTCGCATGATCACTCCATCCGCGACAAAGAGTTCATCTCTGACTTCGTAGTAGGGTTTCAAGAACTGCTTTGCTTCACTCCATTTTCCGGTTTCAATCGTTTCGGTCAGTTCGCACAATTCCTTGTCTTCTGCCGTGGCTTTCTTGATTTTCGACCAGACTATGGCGTGATCTGCTTGAATCGCTGCGTTGACATGTTTCTCAATATGGTCTTTGCCAGTTTCTGGAAGAGGGTGTCGTGATAAATAGTCGGTCATGTTGCTCTTTCCTGGTATGTGGATAGCTTCAAAATCCAGGTTCTGCATCTTGATTATAATTCTTTCAATTCGTGGTGGAATTTTCGCTTTGGGGTTGTTGAGAAGCGGCAGTAATGGTTTGTGGTCAGTCGCTAGCTTAAATTTTGGTGCTCCGAGTAAGTACATCTGCAGTCGATTTGTGGAAAATTCAGCTGCTAATGCCTCCCTTTCGATTTGTGAATAGCGTTTCTCTGTATCGGTCAGTGTTCGGCTGACGTAATGGACAGGTTGAAATCCATCTGCTGTCTTTTGGAGTAAGGCTCCACCGAGGCCCTCTGGACTACCATCGACGATGACTAAGGTTTCTCTTCCTGGTTGATATGGAATGAGAACTGGTGCTGTTGTTAGCGCTGTTTTCAGGTCGTCAAATGCTCTTTGTTGCTCTGGACCCCACTCGAACTTGGTGTTGGCTTTGGTCAGTCTTCTTAGAGGCTCGCATCTACCTGAGAGTCGATCGATGTACCGAGAAAGGTATGCAACCATCTGTAAAAATGATACCAATTCTTCTTTGGTGTTGGGTTTCTGGAAGGTGTTGACAGCATGGACCTTGCTGGCACTCGGCTTCAATCCTTCTGCAGTGAATAAATGGCCATGGAATTCAAGTGTTGACTTTCGGAATTCACATTTCTCTTGTCTTAACGTAAGGTTGTAGTCCTTTAGTCGTCCCAGCACTATCTTCAGGTTCTTGTCGTGGTCAGCAAGATCTACACCTCCAATCATAATATCATCACGATTGTTCAGTGTTCTGGGAATACCCGATAGGATCTTTGCCATCTCGCTATCGAATAGGTCTTGACTGTTGACTCCCCCGAACGCAAGACGTTTGTATCGGTAATTTCCCCATGGCGTTGAAAATGTCATGGCTTGTCTGGACTGGAGATCAATGACAAACTGGTGGTAGCCATGGTTGAGGTCCAACTTGCTGAATATGCGGCAATCCTTAAACGCTGTAATAAAATCTTCTGTAATGGGTGCTTGGACTTGGCGAGTTCGTAACATGGAATTATTCAGTGTTCGTAAATCCAAGCTGAGGCGTATATCATTGGGATTCTTTGGTTTAGGTTGTACAACCATAGGAGAACACCATGTTATAGGTTCTTGATCAGGAACTTTCTCCATGATGTCTTGTTCCACAAATTCTTGGAGTCGTTTCTGGAGAGGTTCCATTAGGTGGTATGCAACTCGTCTTGGTTTTTGTGCAATTGGTTCAGCCTCTTCATCCATTGGTAAATGTAGCTGAATCTCCTCTCCATTGCGGGTCGCTCTGCCAATTCCATGAAATAGATCTTGATATGGTTTGAGTAGCTCGTTAACACTGGACTGTGTTTCTTGTAGTTTCCGAATATTGCAAGTACCACTGGGTTTGTTCGGTTCTTTAAGTCGTCCTGTTTCATCAATCTTCACCATGCCCAATTCTTCTAGGGTTGTTCGTCCAATTAAAGGTAAAGAGTTGATTTTCCCTTTAATGATGACCATTGGTGCTTGTGTTATGCGTGTCTCGTTTTCAATGGTCACAATGCATTCGCCTTTGACTGTTAGCTTCTCGTTCAGCGTATTTAGCTTTACTTTCGACTCGTATAGTTGTATCTCTGGTGACTTGGTTTTCAGCTCTTGAAGTTGTATTTCATCCATAATGTTAGAGTCTGCACCTGTGTCTGGTTCAACGAGTGTTTTATGACCATTTATGTAAACAACACAGGATAAAGTCGTTTCATCCCCTGTCGTCCTGTGTATCTTTAAGTGGTTTACCAAGTCGCTATCACTTGATGTGCTGCTTTCGGTACTCGGACTTCGATCTCTATTGTAGGTAACATGCTTGACATTTTTATTTTCCGGCATTTTCCTGTCTCTCCGATTTCTTTCTCCCGATGTTGATTGTTGTGTGTCTCTTGTGTCTTTGCCTTCGAATTGTCGTTCTCGTCTGCTATTTGAAAATCTTTCTGCGGGCTTCGATCGACATACTTTGGCGTAGTGGTTACGTTTGCCACATGCATTGCAAAGAGATCCCATTGCTGGACATTGTTTGTGAGCTCGGTCATATCCACAACGGTTGCAAGGATTTGTTGTTTTTTCACGGATCGATGATGTGCTTTGTTCACGGAAAATCTGAGACGAAGGTCGTTGTCGTTGTTGTCGATAATTTTGGACTCATTTGATTGTTTCGTCTGAATTTACTTTCTTCTCCATCTCTTTAGCTTGTGTTCGGGTTTCCTCGTCCAACTCAGCTTCTTCTAGAATTTGGTCGAGCGTCCAATTCTTGCGTATTGCTTTGATGCGTACGACATTGTTCGTCATTGTTTTTATTAAGTGGTCTCGAATAGCTTCGCTCTCGTTTGAGAAACTGCATTTCTTTGCTATTTCCCTGATGCGTGTATAGTATCGAACAAGCGATTCACCGTGGCTTTGCTTAAGATTTCCGAACTGAAATCTAGCAAAATCTTTATTCTTCTTTGGTAGAAAATGTTTGTTGAGTTTGATTATGAGTTGTGCATAGGCATCTTCACCGGCTTCGTCACCTGTAGCGTCGAGAAGTGTGTCTTCTAAATCTGCGATTATTTGACCGCCGTAAATGATTAAACCGTCTTTCTTCATCTCTGGGTCTGTGATCCCAAAGTAGCGAAACTGTCTTTCGATATTCCGTAGCCATTTCTCCCATCCTGAAGCAGTTTCAGTGCGATTTTCGTTGATCTGAAATGGTCTCACGTTGAGTTGGCGGTTGGTCACGCTTATATTATTTACGCTCGCGTTCGTCTCAGAGCTAGAACCTTTTTTCTCCTTGTCGTGGCTCATAATTTCTTGCTCTAGATCAATCTTTAGTACATCCTCGTCGCCAATGTAGTAACTTAAATACTAGTATAATAGTTCTTCAAGGAAGACAGCTCTTCGCTTAACGTTTTATTCTATACTACAAATATTCTCAGTTTACACAAACATTCTCATGCTAATATCATGCTCATATCATGCATAATTAATTGTACATTAGTTCCGGTAAGGTTTATGATTGGTTGTTACAGTTACTAATGCTGTTCTCAACAACAGGATGTGTTCGCACTGCTTGTTCCCAACTTGTTGACAAGTTGTTCCAACAACCTATCGTCCTGCAATTCAACAATTTGTTAACTAGTTGTGAGGAACAAGCTGGTATAGCAACTTGATAAAATAACAGCATTGTTACAACTTGTTTACAAGCTTGCTACAAGCCTGTACTCTACACGAGATTTTTACGTGAGTATCAGTGTATGAGGACGGGTGACTCGAAAAGGTGGCCCTCAACGAAACGATCATAAAAGAAACGACTACATTTAGTTAAAATATTAATAATTCATAAACTTTGTGGCAAATCATGTCAGCCATGATGTGTCACGTGGCATGACTTTATATCTGATAAAACTCATCTTCGTTAGCATTCTTTATATAACTGTTCATCCTATTTAGTATAATATCATAGTTAACTCGGTTTCTTTTGTTTCAACAGGGACGTTTAATTACGTATTTCCCTCATTACCCATGCATACGCTTTTGTCTTCTAAATTTCCCTGGGAAATCCGAGAAATTTAGTTGAAAACAAAGGATTTCTTTGTCTTCTAATTTTCCCCTGCATGCTTGATGAGGGAAATTTAGTTGAAAACAAAGGATTTCTTTGTCTTCTAATTTCCCCCTGCATGCTTGACGAGGGAAATTCGCATTCGAACAATCATTTGCCAGCTTTTATTCCCTGATCTTGAACATTTCAATTGTGGGAGAAAATTCCGTTTATGCGCATGCCTAAAACGCCAATGAACACGGAGATGTGTTTCTGCGCGTGCGTATATATGAAAAGTGTTCGTACCACAATCATAAGACAATCAAACAGCATTCAAAACAGGCAACACACCACGCGCGATTCCCTCGTTATCTATGATATTACAGAGTAATAGCATGGCATTACGGTCGATTAGTGATGAAATGTCCCTCAAGCCTGGAGAGGTTTAGTAAAAGTCTTTTACTAAACCTCTCTCGGCTTTCGGGTACATTTAATCACTAATCGCCCTGAATGCCATGCTATTACTTATAATTATTATTTATTATATAAAGTATAGCGCTCTATAGAGATTTCGAGCACTGATAAAACTGATAATCTCACATATGAGATTATTTATGTACTATTTAAAGCACACGTAGGAGTGTTTTATCACATATAAAACACGACGCGTAGCGGAGTGTTTTATATGTGATAAAACACGACTACAAGTGCTTTAAATGGCTTCAAAAACGACTCATCTTATACGAGTTCATTAGCGAAGTAATTTTTAAAATAAACTTTGTCTAAACCGAGAAAATCAAAGCTAAAGTTTATGTAAATTAACATGATTTTTTATCACATATAAAACCACGAAACGCTTATGATTTTTCTTTGTGTTTTCCTCCTGAATTATTGAGTTTTTGAAGATAATTTCACATGTGAAAATTATCGCTTTTCAATGATCACTTTTCCGTAAGAATTATCGCTTTTCAAAGACTGTCCTTTATATAATAAACAGTGCGCTCACTCGTGAGATATCATGTTCAACACGAGAAATAAATGTTGTATTTCCAAGCACCCATGTATTATTCTTCTATTATTTATACTGTTCCACCTCCTTTTTGATTTCCTCTTCCCAACTGTGCGACATTACCATCTCAGAAGAAGAAGTTGCTAAACACATATACCACCTGGATCCATCTAAAGCTACTGGTCCTGATGGTAGTCCCGGCCGGATTCTGAAAGAATGCAGCGCTAATATCGCTCCAAGCCTTTGCTCACTTTCCAACCACTCCCTTCGCACTGGATCTGTTCCTTCGAAAATGGAAATCGGCAAATGTCACACCCATTCATAAGAAAGAGAAAAAGGAACCTGCCACGAACTACCGACCAATATCCCTACTATCCATTATTAGCAAAGTCTTGGAGCGATGCGTTTGTATTCGATTCTATGATCATGTTCGGGTCATGATAAATGACGCTCAGCACGGATTCCTTCATGGTCGCTTGTGTGTCACCCAACTTCTGACAACTCTTCGCGAATCGGACAACTACTCGACAATAATATCCAGACGGACGTTATCTTCCTTGATTTCGCAAAGGCCTTCGATTCGGTTGATCATAACATTCTCCTAATGAAACTTAGAACTATGGAATATCTGGAAACCTTTACGACTGGTTCAGTAGCTACCTATGTGGGCGCACACAGCGTGTTGTTGTGGAAGGCGTAGCTTCGGAATGGTCCCCAGTAACCTCTGGCGTCCCACAAGGAAGCATTTTAGGTCCCATGCTTTTCCTTCTGTTCATTAATGATCTCCCTGACGCAATCCCTCAAGTAACATCAACAGGATTGTACGCTGACGACGCGAAGCTATACAGGGCTATAACGTCTAACGAGGATAATGCTTGCCTGCAGACCGCCTTGTCGTGCGCTGGAGTTTGGAGCGTTGATTCAAACATCACTTTCAACACCTCTAAGTGCAAAATAATGACAATCTCCCGCCGTAGAAGGCCGCTCATCGCCAATTACCATCTTGGTTCTGCAGATTTGAAACGCGTGGACAGTGAATTTGATCTCTGGATCACTTTGACAAGTAACCTCTGTTGGAACACCGAACACGCAAATATCGCGGATTGTTAGCAAGGCCAATGTAATGCTGGGTCTACTACGAAGAACATGTCCCCTCCTAACAGTTTGCAATGTTCGGCGCACATTGTATCTTTCCCTGGTAAAATCTCAGCTATGTTACGCCACAGAAGTCTGGTCACCATCGCAGTATAACAACAAAACGCTGTTGGAGAGAGTGCAAAGGCGCGCCACAAGATGGATCCTCCAAACGCGGGACATCACATATAGGAATCGATTGCAGATGTTAAATCTTCTCCCGTTGACATACGACAGAGAAATCAAGGATTTGACATTTTTCTTTAAGTTGCTAAATGGATTTTACGATTTAAATATTTCTAATTTTGTGTCGTTTGTTAGTCATAATCGTACTTGTAACTGTGAAAATCCTTCTCTCGTTCTTAAAGTTCCGTCGTGTAAAACAAGTGCTTTCCAGTCGTCCTTCTTTAACCGTGTTGTCGCTCTCGGGAATTGTGTGTGTAAAATAGCTTGTCCTGCAGACCTTCGCAGTCTAACTATATGTTTAAATTTTTTTGTCAAGAACATACGTACAGTTATTAGAAAATAGTTATAATGTAGATATGCCATGTACCTGGTCTTTATGTCGCAGTTGTTCGTGTCATAGGTCTTAATATAACTATTACGAGGCTTTATGTACTATTTAAAAAACGAGCAGGAGTGTTTTATTAGGTTTAAAGCCACGAGCGCGCAGCGCGAGTGGCTTTAGACCTAATAAAACACGACCCGCGAGTTTTTTAAATGACTTCAAAAACGTATGCATAATAAGTCAAATCTTTATATAAAAATCTTTATATAAAAATCTTGATATAAAAATCTTTATATAGTTTGCATAACAATGGTATTTTGTTAAAGTGTTCTTTAGTTGGTATAAAGACGTATGCACGTGACTAATTTCTTACTCAAGATTGGATAATTGCTTCATGAATTATTAATGAGTTTTTGAATTATAGGTAGTGAATCGTTACAACATTACAACAATCTCTAATAATTATCAGTTCTTAATATAATGTTCGTCTTCTCGTAGTAGTTTCCTATAGTTCACTTCATTTCACTTTGCTCATCAGTCTTCACTTTACTTCACTTTACTGATCAGTACACTGACGAATTTGGGTTGTGCACGCCCTTTTATACTAATGGTTGAGGGATCTTTACACACGTGATGTAGCAAGTGGTGTGATTTGTATCCAGCCAATCAACGTTGAGGTTTAAAAGTGTGGGTTGGCGTTGTTAGCTCGTTCCAGCCCTCACATTCTGTTTATTTAAGGCGTTGTCGCACTGGTCGAGTTGGTTCGCTGTTCAATCGATCAATATTAAAATATGTTCACAACTTAAAATACTCATCAAAATATCATAGTAAAAACTTCAAACTATACCTATGTGAACCTTACTTTACCTACTAAACTAAATTTACTTACAATTTTATTGAACCAAGACCTGATGACGTAATGTTATCATTACTCAACCGCGCGAAATATACCGAAGAATGATTGACAGAAATGCCCTAAGCATGCACATTTTCATGTCAGAGAAGAACCAGCCTTGGACTTTGAATTATGTAAACACAACAGCCCACCATGCAAGGCTATCGTCCATCTTTGACAAATTGACGAATTCTCTATCTTGCCTAATGGACAGATAATTGACACTTTTACACAAGTCCGAAATGAGATATACTTTATCTGCGTTTTACAGCAAAAATGCTCATTATCTCTCCATTTGACGTAACTAGTATCTATAATTTCTTGGGGTGCAAACTGAACTATTTTTATACTATTTAGATATACTTTCGTAACATAACTAATAGTTTCTAAAGTAAACGTATGCTTTGTTGCTTGAGTATTTCTGTAATTGTTTTCTGATATTCTAGGTATAACGCAGTATTGGCTGGGTTTTTTTATAGTATTTTAATCACTTTATTTAAACCAACCACATTTAATATGTATGAGCTTCAAACAATTGGCATATGTTTATTTTAGTTGTAGTCATCTTAACAATAATTTTTGTAATTTAATCAATTTGTAAAAAGGTAGAGTGCCTTGCATGGGACTTCGAGTCTCGTTTGCACTCGTGCCGTTTGGTATGTCTTGTTTTACTGTCCAATAAAGTTTACAATATAATATATTCTCTATACAGGGTGTATCAAAAAAAACTGAACAGATTTAAAATTACTCTCAATTTCGCAAAACAGCTATTTGTAGCTGGTTTTTTATATATATATAGCTTCTTTGGGTACTTATAATGTAAAATAATGAAAAAAATTTCTCGAACTTAAATTTTGTGAACCAGGGGGGTGTGGCTTTTCCAACAAACTAAAAATGGCTCGCGCACAAAATTTAAAAGCTGCAATCATATTTTGAGTTAACAGATGGAAAATTTGTCGAGATTTTAATTACTGTACAAAATTTCAGACAATTTGGTTTAGTTTAAGCCACTTAACTATTCACGCAAAGTTACAATTTTTCCGAAAAATCAGCTATTTGCATGCTTAATTAATGCATTTGCTTAATTTGCATATGTCAGCAATATGCAAATTAGGTAAAGGCATTAATTAAGCATGCGAAAGGCTGACTTTTTAGAACAAAATGAATAGTTAAAGGGCTTAAACTAAACCAAATTGTCTGAAATTTTGTACAGTAATTTCAAACCCGACAAATTTTCCATCTAGTAACTCAAAATATGAATACAGATTTTGTGCGCGAGCCATTTTTAGTTTGTTGGAAAGGATACACCCCCCTGGTTCACAAAATTTGAGTTCGAGAATTTTTTTTCATTATTCTACATTATAAGTACCCAAAGAAGCTATTTATATAAAAAACAGATACAAATAGATGTTTTGCGAAATTGAGAGCAATTTCAAATCTATTCAGTTTTTTTTTATACACCCTTTATATATATATATATATATATATATATATATATATATATATATATATATATATATATATATATATATATATATATATACTTTATAATTATATGTCAGTTTGTTGATATATACGGTAAGCGCCATGTAAAGCTCAATGTAGTCACTGAAACCTCTGCGGAGGAGAGAGCAATCGGGTGGCTATTTAATATAAGTTACATTTGCAATATATTTCGCTAATTTGTGATTATTTTTGTTAATTTTATAAGTTCATTGCAGTTTTAATTTAAATGCAGCCGTTTAGTGGGCTGCCTACCTATTGTAAGTTGTTGTGGTTGTGGTTGTGTGAAACTTAAATTTCTCCTGCGACATTTTGATTGGATACTAAATATAAACTTTGCTGTGGGTGGAAAGCAATCAGGTTAAGTTTTGTATCAAGCTCTATTTGTAAAATAGAGCCTGATACTCAGGTTAATTTCTACATTAATGCCATGATTATCTACAAAAATAAGCATGTCGATCTTTTTATAAAATGACAATTTAAGCCAATTGCGCGTGACATAAGGTTTAGAGTTAAAAGTTTGCAAAGGACAACATATCACTGGATTTTAAATTAAACCCATGCATAATCATTAAGTAAAGTGCATAAAAACGGCATGTAAAAATCTTCCTTTACTTGTGTCTGGGTGGACTAATCCGATTGCCAACCCAGTTATATATCTAAACTAGAATACATGCAAGCAACAATCCCCCGCCTATATTTTCCAAACATTGTTTCAACATGACGTATTCCTAGTTACGCCAGTACTAAACGCAGGCTCACGTTGCAACGTCATGCTATAGTCATGGCACGCGAAAATTGTTTTTTTTTAAATTTTTTGTACAAACCGGGAAAATGTAGATGAAATTGGAACACTTTTAAATACAGAACTATCAATTTCTAAAATATGTAAAGTAGGTATAATATTTTGGTTTCTATGGGCTTTATTTTAATGTAAAATTCGAAACGAAACTCTGCGTAAAACGTTTTTAAATGTGAATTTCATCAACTGCTTTTTGCCGATGTTTAAAAACTTTTCAACTCGAGCTTCAACTTATTACTCGCACATTGAAGTGAAATTCGTACATAACGCTAATGAAAATAATTTGCCTTCGTTTTTATCATGAACTTCTACAAAGGATAATTTAACTAAGAAACGTTCGCAAACAATGCATAGGAAAGACTTGAACATCAAAGTCTACATTATTACAAAGTCATACATAAACAATTGAAACCGGCAAACTTGCCCTATACTTTAGGATTTCTCATGCTAAATCAATTCTTATAAATGTGTACGTTTAAAAGTGGTTAAAAAGCTTTACAATTTCTTACGTGAAACAATTTTCCAAGCTTTCTGACATGTATTTTTTTATATTTTTTGCCTCTTCACACCTGGCGGACAGCCATATTTTGATATCAGTGAGGTGACCAACCACCGAACCACGCACGGTAACACACGCCCGCGATCACTGATGAACTTTAGATTTCGCTAATGCTTTCATTTCCTCGGGTGTAAATAGCCGGGTGGAATTAATACCCACACCCCAGGCTTATGCCTGGAACGGCGCTCCGCGCCGTTGGCAATAGGGGAAAAGAAACTGATCATGATATAACCTCCAACTATATCACGTATATAAAACCCGCATGTGTATGTTTATAAGGAGACCAAGAACCAGAAAGGACGGGTTGGTTGATATAACTAGAAACTTCAATAATATCTAATTATACGATAATTTCTTACCTTTTAGCATTTTCACAGCAACAACTTCAGGTTCACCTTTACCAGTTGTTAATAATCCTTGTTTAACAATTCCAAATTTTCCTTTGCCCAGGTTTATTCCCAATATGTTGAGACTGTCTGGCTTAATTTCCCAATCCATCAAAAGCGCCACATAATATAGATTTTCCGAATGATCTAAAATATTTTAATCGTTTTAGTTTGCCTAATTTAGAATCCTATAGAATATCATTTCAAACTAGAACGCACCAAGAAACTGCAAACCCATATTTGCTTCTTCGCACTCTGGTCTTTATGGTTTGGTTTCTCCAGTTAGGGTACAGTAAGTATACCAGGAAATATTGCAAATTTCTCTTTATATATCATATTGTCGTTTTTATAATATGGCTAGAATAACTGTAAGCATGCATGCCAGCATTGCTGTTTGTGGTTTATCAACATTAGAAAAAATGACAATTTTTTATATAATCATTAAATATTCACCGAAAACATGTATAATTATTCGTCCTCAGCAAAATTCTGTTGCTCTTAATTTTAATTATTGGCCTACTAATAACTATTATATGAATATCTGAAAAAATCAGACTAAATAAATATAAAAAAATGAAATTAAAACGTGAAATTACAACCCGTTAGATCAACTTTAACCAACCTGCTTGTGCAGTGGCTTTAGGCTGCGACTCTGACGTTTGGGAGGCTGGTTGTAATGCATCTACGTTGTTTTGACGTCCTAATTCCAAGCGATTTGAATGGAATTCCTGCATTTGATAAGATAAGGAAATTATGTTCTGTTTATATTGACTGAGACACAAGGCATTTTTTAATACCATGGACTGGTGGGGCATTTGCCCCACTGGGCCCCTTCATCTGCCCCACCACTAAAGAAAAAACATGGCCTATTGTCCCAAAGCCAGGGTCCTAAGACCTGTATTCAGTAAACGAGTTTACATTGAAAGAAGTTTAATTAAAAACAAAATTTGTCGGTGATTATACTTTGAATTCTATAAGCTGTGTTTGAATGTTTAGCATGCAATTTATTACAAATTTCACCATTAAAACTTTATTTTGAGAAGTTAAGATTTTAAAAATTTGCCCTCAGAATGTGCAGGAATTGCTATTTCAGAGACTCAAATTTAAAATTTCCCTGGGAGGCATGGAGAAAATATCCATTTGGCAGTTTTGCCCCACCATTGAAGAATCGTTAAAAAATGCATTGATGAGACATTTCTTATAATTATGTAACAATGTAAGTGAGCATGGCAATAAACATTAATTTTGTCTTGTTAGACGGATCGACCATAATTTTATTTTTTTAAAGTATAACCTTGTTGTATATATTGCCTGATGATAGGCAGATATATTTCTGTCAAGTGTCAAACACATCCATTGTCAATTCTAAAAGTTACGTTACGTGTTATTATTATGTTTATTTTAAATTGTAAGGAAAGTACACAACGTTCATTCTTACCCGTACTGATTCATTATGCCGTCGTTTCAAGACTTTTCTTCGCAGAAAAAATAAAACAATCAACGCCAGAATAAAAAAGAGAATCGCCCCAATCACTGTCCCTGCGGTTAGACCAGCATTTGAGCTTTTATCATCAGTCGGCTCAGCCTGTGTCGTTTGTGTTTCAGCAAGTACAGGATCTGAACTGTTTCCATTTCCAACATTATTGACGGCCTGAATTTTTACTGAATAAGACGTAAATTCGTCTAAAATCAGAATAAGTAAAGTAATTTGTAACGTAAAAATCGCACTGGGACATTTGGGGGGAGGGGGGCGGGGGAAATTTTAACTCTAGAGATTTTTCGCCGTCGGAGATATTTGACGTCATATGCTCATGCAGTGCTATAGAGAACTGATTTTTATATTCTTGAACATTCAGTATAGTTAACAGGAGTAGTGCGTCCTTTAGTTTTGAGAGGGAATCGTGAGTAATCTAGAAATGCAGAGATGCAAATTCCTGCTTTCTAGGAGAATTTTTAACAGAAATAACTATATGGGCAATACAGCCTATTTCGTTTGGGGAGCGCTTCAGCTATATAGGTAGCCGGAGGCCGGAGAAAACCGCCCTGTTTTCCCTCCATCCTGGTATCCTATACAGCATATAATGGATTGTGACAGCAAAGTATTTTTCAATACAAATATGTGTTGTAAAGTGTACCAATATTCAACAACTTTCCGATCCTCCACTGGCATGAGTAAAACGCACAATATACTACAATTGTAATCTTCAGCTGGTAACCGTATTCAAAATTATTGCACAGCATTCTAACCATAATAATCGGGTGCCATTCTGATACTTCACAGCACTTCCGCTGAAACGCACCAAATTATGATGATTATGTAAATTTATTCACGCCGAATGATTTATTTCGATTTGAGTGAATTGGACCTCGATACAAATAAAATGACAGGATTTAATTTGTTGGAAATGCACATCGAGGTATTGATTCAAACATGAAATTTTCAATTATTCGCTGGGCGTCTCATGAATGATGGCTTCCCTTTATTAATCTTGGGATAATATTTTAACTATGATGTATTCTTTGCAATGGGCAAGCATAGTGGTAACTTAATACTTGCCTAAATGTTTTATTACAAAAGGACTTGAGGTGACATTTTCCTTCATATAAATTTCGTTTCTATTACTTCTCCTCCATGACACTATATAATGTTTAATTTCACCATATGGATATTCTGGTAGCAGCCATGACACAATAAGAGCATTTCCTTCAACAATCACTCTGACATTTCGAGGGCTGCTTGGGACTAAACAAAGAGTGAACCAGGATATTTGATTGGCAGGCTTATAATAGCTAGGTCATGCAAAGTAATTGCTTCAAAATATGAGGGCGACTTCCTTCGAAAAGCATGAGTTGGCAAAGAGGGTTTTTTGCCCTCCTTCTCTTCGATGAGAATGAACCGCCACCTATAGTATTTGAATGAAGTTTTTTAGTGGTAAAAATTTTAAAATTGGACTGAAAGCAACAAGAAATAGCATTTTTGTTCTCCAAATCATCAACTTGCATCAGCAAAGTATGCATTGTCAGAATACAATGCCAATATATACATACATGTAAGAATTCTTAAGATACGTGCTTCTGTGTTTTGTGCTATCCGAGACTAACCAACAATTGGTTATCCTGTTCTTATATTAGCTTCTTATATTAGCTTACTAGAAAATACACGCGTGCAGAAACCCTCGCCTATTTTCCGAACGTGAAGTATTTTAAGTAGTTGTCATGGTAACACGATAATTTTTAAGAATATTTTTACAAATGAAAAATCCCCTATAAATATCGCTTTTAATTACAAAATTATCAATTTCCTAAACATATATATGTTAGGTATGTTATTATACGTAATATAAGCTTGAAATTAAAGTAAAATTCAACCACAAACGCTTCGCAAAACGTTTTAATGTAATCAATAAAGAAACACTGAAATAATACGCTGTCTTGTTTCATATTTATACACAACGATCGGCTTTTAAAATAATTACCGTAAGTATGTTATTATACGTAATAAAGCTTCAATTTAAGGTAAAATTCAACCACAAACGCTTCGCAAAACGTTTGAAAATGTTCTTTTAATATAGAACTAAACTGCCTTTATCGATAAACTTTGAGTTCGAAATAAAATGATTCCAAATTCTCCCATGTAAATAACTTTGCTTAGTATAATAAAAAGTGTAATCAATAAAGAAACACTGAAATAATACGCTGTCTTGTTTCATATTTTATATAGCTACGCAACGATCGGCTTTTAAAGTAATTACAGCCGGGATTACAGTATATTAAAAGCAAACAATGCATCAATATTTAAAACAAACTTACCTTCGTTAACGTAGGCACCTTTACTTCCTTCTTTTAGCAATCCTCTTGCCTTTATTTCATCAAAAATCCTTTGCAATTTACAAAATCTTGCAAAAATGAAATATATTTGCAAAAAATCATCAAATCAATTTCGCTGTCGTCAATCGTCATGCAGCCGTTATAATGCCAATTTTTAATTGGACCAATCAGTGTTGGCTATTCATTACAGTCCGCTATATTATGAGATCAGTGAGGATGACCACCCACCGAAACACGCAAAGTGACCCACGCCCACGATATTTGATGAACTTTTGACTTCGCTAATGCTTCCCTTCCCTGGATGTAAATAGCCGGGGGGAATTAGTAACCTCGCACGGCGCTTCGCGCCGTCGGCTCGGGGATTATATTTAATTTAATTTAATTTAATTGCTTTTCCATCACTACTGTACAGAAATATACACACACATATACATGCATAACACAATGACATAAACTGAGTTGATGGTTGGGTATCCGCAACAGCCTGAAACCAATTACTGCGGGCCCAAAACGTTAAGAGACAAATATCAATAACACAAATAACAATTAAACAATAGAGACTAAAAACAACAGTTCATCGAGTTCGTTAAAGTCCTTGCTCTATTGCATTTCGGGCAAATCGTTTTAAAAGTTCGTACATCATCACAATCGTATGTGTTCGTTAATGCAGTATGGTGGTACTCTCGCATTACAGACTTGAATGTGTTGAAGTTCAGGTTCTCCATACTCAAGTCAAGTATGACCGTCAATGTATTCCATGTTCTGATGCTTCTTATCCAGTATGATCTTTGGTAGGTTGTTGTTTTGCACCGCGGGACTTCGTACTTTACACCTTTCGTGTTAGTGGGCGATCTTGTATATCTTGTTGTCTTGGCGTGCAAGGCAAAGGACGAGCTGGTAATGCCATGAGTTACTTTGAAGAAATTAATCACATCAAGGTATTCATGCCAGTAACATATGGGCAGTAGATGGAGAGTTTGCAATCTGGATTTGTAATTTACTGAACTGATAAATGGAAGATTAAGAATGTATTTTGCAGCACGTCTTTGAGGTTTTTCTAGTTTGAGCAGAAGTTCGGTAGATTGGGGTGTCCAGACTTGCGTCGCGTAACCAAGATGTGATCGTACCAGTGACAGGTAAATGGTTCTTCTTGTTTTAATGCTGTTAATTGTTCGTGTGTTCCGTCTGATGTAGCTAAGCATTTTATTTGCTTGTGCACACTGTTTGTTGACATGCTTGTTCAATGTCAAATCGGAAGATATCCAGACACCAAGATCACGTTCTTGCTTAATTGATGCTAGTGGAGCGTCATTCATAAAATAGGTGGTAGGGATTGGATTGGTTTTACGGGTAATGGATTGTGCTTTGCATTTTGCTTCGTTGAATTGTACGCCAGATTCAGATGACCAGATCCCCAAGTTAGTGATATCTTCCTGTAACTTTATTGCATCATTGGGCGATTGTATTGCCTTGAAGACTTTGGTATCGTCCGCAAACATTGCAACACGACTTGACTTCACATTGCTTGGCAGATCATTGACGTAGAGGAGGAACAATGCTGGACCAAGTATTGAACCTTGCGGTACACCAGACGTGACAGGAAGTAGGTCTGACATTGCTCCTAACACTGTAACGCGTTGTTTACAATTTTCTAGATAGCAACGAAACCATCTGAGGAGATTACCTCCAAAACCATAGTCTTTCTGCAGCTTTCGTATTAATACATCATGATCGACCTTGTCGAATGCCTTTGACATATCCATATAAATCATGTCTATATGTCCTCCACTGTCTAAACACGATCCAACGTAGTCAAGAGTGTCAATGAGGTTTGATATGCAAGATCTCCCGGCCATGAACCCATGTTGACACATGTTAACTGCATCATACAAACGAGTTTTTATGTTGTTTAGGACACAGCGTTCCAGAACTTTCGATGTAATACATAATAGAGAAATTGGGCGATAGTTCTCAGCATACTCTTTGTCACCTTTCTTGTGCACGGGCACAATATTAGCCAATTTCCATTCATCTGGTATTGTTCCTGAAATAACTGATATATTGAACAGCTTGCACAGGGAAGGTGTTATCACATCTGCTGTTTCCCTCAGTAGTCTTGCAGGAATACCATCAGGACCTGTTGCTTTGCTTGAATCAAGTGATCTCAACACATAAGAAACTTCTTCTTCACTAAATGTTAGATCAGTCATGATTGGCTCGTCAGACTCAATGACGTCTTCCTCGTTAGCTTTCTTTGTTGAAAATACTGACGCAAAGTAGTGGTTGAACATGTTTGCTATACCATCTGGATTATCGGCCGCCGTTCGTTGTGCTGTATTTGGACCAGGTGTGTTGACGTTGTTTGCGGATGAAATAATGTCAGGGATGTTTCTTGTCTTTGAGCTTCTTTTCAAAACCGACCCGAAACGCTTTGGATTTTGTTTAATGTCAGTTCCTAAATTGTTGAAAAACTTTTCCCGACTTTTCCGCAACATATGCTTGACTTCAGATCGCAAGGTTTTGAATTGCTGCTGTAGTCGAAAATTGTTTGGAGAAGCCTTAAGTTTTTGCCGAGCTGAGTCTTTCTTTCTTATGGCGTTAAGAATAGCACCATTAACCCATGGAGCTGGATTGCGTCCTTTGATCTTTTTCATCGGTATATAATGTGAAACGGCTGTTAAAAACGCTCCTTTCCATTGTTGCCAGGCGATGTTGATATCTATGGCATGTTCAACGAGAGACGTCAGATTGATTGCGTTCAATGCACGTCGCAGTCCTTCAAAGTCACCAGCGTTGTAGTTATAGACATACCTCCCAGTTTTTGGTTTTGCTTTAATATTCTCAGTAAACTCGTAAAGGACTGTTGAGTGATCCGTCATTATTTCAGTTGTCTCTGGGGGAAGTACTTCAGACACAGTGACTAATTCTGGAACAGTTGTGATAACAAGATCTAGAATTTTGTTGGCACGAGTAGGGATGGTGTTTACTTGAGTGAAATAGTGGTCATCAAGTATGTCAACAAAGTTCGCTTCGTTCGCACCAGATGCATTCAATGTTGCATCCCACGAGATGTTGGGTAGATTAAAATCACCGGATATCACTACGTTTTTAAACTGATCGCAAACTTGATCCAGGAATGTGTTGAGTGTGCTTGTCCAAGTTCGTTCAGTGTCAGGTGGTCTGTAGCAAGAAGAGAAGAGGATATTTTGGTTTGACGCAGTTTTCACTATTGCTGAAACAATCTCTAATTCTTTTATGTCATCCAGGTTTGAGACGAATTCCTTAACCGAGCTAAACGAACTTGATTTGGTTGCAACCAAGACCCCGCCGCCATTTCGTCCAACTCTGTCTTTCCTGAAGATGTTATAGTCAGAATTTAAGATCTCAGAGTTACTTATGTTTTCGTTGAGCCATGTCTCATTTACACATACGACATCCAAATTTTCTCCGTAAACGAAGTCTTGAAATCTTTGAAGATTGCAGATGATCGAATTAGTGGTGACATCTTTGTGGATGCTTTTCAAACTTCTGGCGTTTATTGTGGCACATTTGATGGGAAGTTGTTTAGATGGAGGAGCAGGACCAGGATTGGTTGCGATGTCACCAGCAAGAAGAATACACAAGAGTAGATGGACATTATTGTTTTGGATGTTAAACTGAAGACCATAGCGGTGGTTGGGGAGAAAGGATGATTTTCTTCTAATTTTGTCTCGTGTAAAAATCCATAGGTTGCAAAAACGTTCAGGTATTGATGTTCATTCTGGAGAAACGGAGAAATCATCAGCCGTTATTCTCTCGTTGATGGAAATGAACACAGGTTTAGATCTTGTTGACAGCCAGAGAGATATCACGAGACACACCATCCAAAATGATGCCGAGATGGCAAAGGATTGGCAGGTTTTACGCATTTTTATACTTCTTATTTCCCAAAATGTTCTAATTAAATCACCAAATGTTCTTATGATTGTTCTAATAGATGACCGTTATTGCACGTGTAATGACGTATATGATCGTTTGCTCACGTATGTTGTTTGTAATTTGCCGCACGCGCTGGAATCAAACGCAGTTCGTAATAACGTTCCTTGAATCACGTAGCCCGTATGCACACGCCAAAATCAACCGTCAACTTGCGCGTGCTCAAAATATATTGCAAAATTCCTTTCAATTTTACAAATAATCCAACAAAATAAAGCGTAAATATTCAAAATTTTACCAAATCAACTTCACTTTCCCAGAGGCAAATACTTTAACCACAATTATTGTGTGATGCCAACCCACAAAGTCGTAGAAATAAGGTAAAACGATTGATGGTTTTGCGGTGCGATTTGACTCGCCGCTCGCGCGCCACGCGCGTCACGACATTTAGTTGCGCGCGTCCGTTGTTGTAGTTGTAGTTGTAGTTATCATTCGTTGTAGTTGTTGTCACTGTTGTTGTCATAGGCCTTGAGAAATCTCCAAATGAGGAATCTTCATACCATGTATAAAATACCTGTACTGCAAAACAGCAACTAAATCATACCTTTGCTGGAACAGCGGCCCTCAGTACAACGATGTTTCGAAGGCGTGGGAGTATTTGACATTGGTTTGGGAGTAGAACTGGTAATTTTATAGCTTAGTGGTTGAGCCGTTCTAGGTAACTTTCTGTCGAAAATTGGTAAAACATATTCAGGTAGCACACGAAAATATGCGTTATAATCTTCATATGTCTGGAACAAACCTGTCACAAAATTAACAGTGTCCCATCTCACTTTCCAAACGAAATCTTGAATTTTTATATCATGTTTGTACGGCGTCTCCGCAATCTCTCCCAAAAAGGAATGGTCATCGTAGTCCATTTTTCTAAAGCCCATGTTAGTCAGGCTAACTTCTGTCGATATCATGTCAACGTTCAGTGTAAAACAGTAGGATTCTTTCGCATATTCGACGAAATGCCACTTGCCATCGTTAATTTCCACGCTTGATGTAGCAGTATAGTTAGTTCCTACGAAAAGCGAATCTTGTTAGTTTAATTGAGTTTAGTTTGGTTTAGTTTGATGTGTTTACCACACTGACGTATTGACAAAGGTCTGTGAGGGTTAGTTAATCAATTATGGTGAATGCCTAGGACCCTGAGAAAAACTCTTTAAACACAGAGGCGTAGCCTTCCCCAAAGAAGTGAGGGGAGAGAGGGGGCAATCGTCGAATACACAGAACAACCGGGGGATCCGAGGGGCATGGTTTCCGGAACATTTTTCTTTTTGGACTGTCTGCAAAACGCTATTCAATGCATTTTGGACCCGTTTTATGATAATCTGAAAGCCATAGATTTGGTATATTTTTTGTCATGGATGAAAACATTAAGATGTTTTGCCCCCCCCCCCAGTTTCTCCTCAGTTTCGGAAGAATTACAAAATTGGTCCTGAAGAAAAGTGGGATGGGGTGGTATGAACACGCCCTTATAAATACTGAGGGCAACGCGCCAAAAAATGTGTAGGTATACATGATTGCAAATGGTAGCGAACTGACTGTGAAGCATACCTGGACCGACGAAGCTACCAAAATTGACCACCACTTTTAATTTCGAAGACTTAATTTCAATTAGAGTGAAATCTCCATAGTTTGATGGGCCTCCGGCATAAAACAGAATGGCATTTTGTTGCAATGTCCGAATGCGGAATGCGTATTTCTCTTCATTCAATGCCCGGCTTGTAAAACGATGCTTCACTTTGTAAGTTCCATCTAAGGTCAGTTCCAAGCCAGCTTAATAAAAGAGTAAAAACTGTTTAAAACAAAACCAACTTTATTTAGCTCTATGAGTTTGAAACTGTTGTCCCAAGAGGTCCAGTAAGGGTCCTTCTCGATACCTATAGTAAAACGTAAACTAATCGTGGGTTCGATCCCCACATCGGAATGACAGTTATGTGAAAAGGGAAAGTAAAAACGCAGCGGACTTGTAGCAATGCTGTTCCAACAACTTGTCAACAGAACGTGTTCGGACTGCTTGTTCCCAGGTTGTTGACAAGTTGTCAAGGGCCTGTTGACAACTTGCTACATGGTTGTTGATTCAACAGACTTGTTACAAGTTGTTGCAACAACTTGTTATCGTTCTGCAATTCGACAACTTGATAACAAGTTGTGAGTGACACTCTTGTAGCAACTTGACAAAATAACAGCATTGTTATACAACTTGTTGACAAGCTTGCTATAGTTCAAGCCTGTTGCGAACGCATCTTGTTGACAAGTTGTGAGATGTTTACGTGTGTATATATGGGACTGCAGCCGATCATTTGGCGAGAATCAAACCTTGAATGGACCAATTAGTCTTCAGTAATCAGAAATTTTTATTGAAACACTTTACTCCTAGACAAACAATTGACAACTGTTTAATGTTCGTTCTGTAGAAAGGAACAAATTATAATTTCGAATCATCGTGTGCTATAATTATGAACTTATACTTACTTTCGGTACATAATGGTCCTGTAAACCCAGTCCAGCGACAATCACAAGTCGTCGCAATCTTGTTCTTCAGAGGGAAACATCTGCCATTATTTTTACAAATTGGATCTGGATTGTGGCAATGGTTGAGATTACAGCCTTCTTCTACCTTGTTCTTATCGGTATATTCGTTCGTAATTTCTCTCATATCCCTGCGAGTTTCACCATATCTGATATTTCGCACGCACGCATTGAAGAAGCCTCTTCTGAAAGCGAATAATGAAACAATGAGTAAATATCAGTAAATTTGGAGTGTAAATTTTACACATTTATTAGACATAAGTTATAACCAGTAGCAGTTGCAAAAAGTGCAACTATAGGCGCTCTTCCTCTGGTAGGAATCTATTTTTTAACCAATAAGGAAATTCATAATCATCGTAACACAAGGAATTCGTCATTGCTACACAAAAAGAGCAATAGAACCAATTACACAAAACACACTCTCTCTAATAAAAGTATAGAAGTGTGGAATAATCTTCCCACTCAATATAAAGAACCCGCTTAAAGTCTTACGACTCCTTCAAGACAATAATGAGAAAGTACTTCTCAGATCTAAATTTAATAGAATAACATATTCCTGTAAGTATAGGAAAGCTATAAATCAAAAATTGAATTGTAAATATAGCTTACTATCATATCATATAATATTTAACTATTCTTTTCCTTTCTCCTAAAAGCACTCGAACTGATGCAGCATATTATTTTGCTAATTAGTTTAAATTTACAACCTAGGGGCCTAAAACAAAAGCCATATGGTTTCTAGTAGGCTCCTAGCCCATCTCTTGTAAATAGTTTATTTCTTTTATGTGTAATTTCAATATCTTGGGCGAATCGGCAAATAAAAAGTAAAAAATACTCCGGTGCAGCGCTCTAACCAACTGAGCTACAGAGTCCAGTTGTCGAGCTTCAACCGCACGTTCATGTATATATGCTAAGGTGATGATGCATGGGTAAATATCAGGGATTTGGGCGTCTTTTATATCACTCTCCTCCGCAGGGCCATATAAATAAACACGAATTCGAAAGCTAGCTATACCCGGATGTGTGCAATTTTCCCGCATGCCTCATAATTTTCTACTTTTAAAATTCGTGTCGTACTCATTTTCCCTCAGCTTTAAATTCGCGCTATTTACTTTCGCGCACCTTGTTGAGACTTATTCGCGCAGCATTAAATTCGCGCAAGTAATTTTCCGAGTTCGTTCTTTTTGGTTTGTTTAATAGAACTGTTCTGTTCTCACTTGTTTTTCTAAATTATTGGAAAAGCTTATATAAGAGATTAATTAGCCACATAGAAAAAAATAAAATATTAACACAAAATCAGTATGGTTTTAGGGAAAATAGATCTACTGAACTTGCAATCATTGAACTTGTTGACAAAATCACCCAAGCAATCGATAAAGGAGAATACACAATAGGTATCTTCCTCGATTTGTCAAAAGCCTTTGACACAATTAATCACAAGATTCTGATTCAAAAACTAGAACACTATGGTATACGCGGAATAACAAGACAGTGGTTTGAAGATTACTTAAAAAACAGAAAACAGATTGTTAAATATTATACCAAGTTAAATCAAAAGCAATGATAATTAAAAGTGGTGTCCCACAGGGGTCAATTCTTGGACCAATTTTATTTCTTCTCTATATCAATGATATTGAAAATTGTAGCAAATTAATTTCATTTATATTATTTGCAGATGACACTAATATATTCTATAGTAACAAGTGTCTAAAAACACTTAATAAGATTATGCAAATTGAAATTGATAAAGTTGCTGAATGGTTAAATGCGAATAAGTTATCTCTAAATACTACAAAAACAAAAGTAATATTATTCCGATCTACAAATAAAAAACCAAAGCAAGACATTAAAATTAACATTAATGGTAATAATATTGAACAAGTTAAAAATACAGTATTGTCATTGACGAATGTTTGACCTGGAAAGATCATATAGCTAAGGTAGCAAAGAAATTAATTAGAGCTGCTGGTATAATAGCTAAAATACGACATTTCGTGAACCGAAATACTGTAAAACTGATATACTATGCATTAGTCTATCCGGCATACTTGATTTATGGCAACCTAACATGGGGGTAATACTTACAAAAACAGAATTCAAAAAATAATGAATATACAAAAAAAAATAGTGCGTTTAATGGAATTCAAATCTTACTTTGATCACAGTGAGCCAATTTTCAAAGATTTAAATATCCTCAACATCTTCAAAATCAACGACTATTTAACTGCTTTATTTATGTTTCGATACCACCATCTTAATAATTTACCAGAATTTTTTAAAGATTTTTTTTGTGACAAACAACCAAATTCATCAATATAACACGAAAAATGCATCAAAACTTCACAAATGTTATAAAAGAACAAATTATATAGAACACACTCTCTCAAATAAAGGAGTTGACATATGGAATTCATTAGAAACAAAATTTATAGATATAAATTTCTACAGCACTTTCAAAAAGCAAATTAAACAATATTTTTTACTATACAATGTATAAGACATGCTATAAAAAATTCTGCTATATGACAAAATTAATAGTATATTGTAGTCTAATTCTTATAAGAATCCAAATGCATCTACAATATTGGTATTCACTTCTATAATAAGAACAATTTCTCTTCTTTTTCTCTCTTGTAAATATATATATATATATATATATATATATATATATATATATATATATATATATATATATATATATATATATATATATATATATATATATATATATATATATAGTGAAATGTTGCTGATAACAAGATACAAGTGTTGTATATAGAAAAGGTTTCAATGTGCAACCAAAAGAGACATTTATAACGTAAAATAAAATAAAAGTCACTCAAATTTTGCTATATATATATATACCTCAAAATTCCGCAACAGTCTGTTTCATCAGTAAAGAATCATTGTTGATTCTTTACTGATGAAACAGACTGTTGCCGAATTTTGAGGTAAGCGAAATTCTACATTTGCTCTATCTGTGTATATATATATATATATATATATATATATATATATATATATATATATATATATATATATATATACAATATATATATATATATATATATATATATATATATATATATATATATTCCTTTAATATTGTGATTGACTGTAAATAATTTATTACATAATATAATACAAACTAGCATAACTAGAGACCTAAATAAAAAGTTTACTAAGATTTCTAGTAGGTCTCTAGCCCGCACTCTACAATTATTGTAAATATACTACACATAAATTTATTGTACATGGAGAAAATTTTTAAAATAAAAATAAATAAAAATAAATAAACTATTAACAATTAACGCATTATGATGAGTATTTTACTATTTTTTATCAACAAATACTTCAATATTTGTCAAAACTTAATCTAAAAGCGATTAGGTGGCCTCAAAAAATGGCTTCAAAATTATGTAATGTAAGCCAAATTCATGATAACTATAAAGTATGAGTTCAAAATACCAACAAGAACGTTTTTTGTATTTTGCGGATTTGCCCAATACAACATAATGCGAACAGTAATGCAAATCAGTTAATAAATCAACTGATCATTACTACTTGCCGAGTGTCTCATATTACACCACTAAGCTTTTCGCGCGGATTATATATTTCACGCAGTACTAAAATTTGCGCACCCAGCGCTGCGCGAATTCTAGTCGTAGTACTGCGCGAATTTTAATACAAGTATTGTAATAGCCCGCGTGTTTAACCATTGTGTTCAACTATACGGCTCTGCAGAGGAGACTGCTTTTATATAATATTACTGTTAGGCACCGCCTCTAAGCCTCGTTGACGCGCGCAACCAAACGTTCCCACGCTTGGCTGCAAAGCAGGCTCAGGTTTCAGCCTTCGCTTATGGATAACTTGGATAACTTATCTACTATACCTCCACACGTAATGCTTTGTTGTGCAAACAACCAAATGGACAACTTGCATGTTAGACTAAATTTTAATCTAAGTAAAGAGAAGGGAATCAAACACCACAGCTATAAAAAGAACATAATGAAAATGGTAAAATTGCAAAATTTGGTTGCGAAATGTTGTAAAGCTTGGAAAATATAGTCTTGGAAAGTTTGCAAATTTTGTATATGTATACATTTTCGGCTCAAAAATGGTATTCTCCGCACGTAATACAAACATAATTATACAAAATATGCAACTGAACTTCGCAAGGCTATATTTTCATATTTCGACAACATAGACAACATTTCGCAACCAAATTTTGCAATTTTACTAATTTTAATAAGTTCTTTACGGGACATTTTTGCCTTGATCAAAAATTAGTCTAACATGCAAGTTGTCTTTGTACACGCAAATACCTAGGTATACAGTGAGATCATAAATTCCGCGACATATACATTCTGGTCACCCGGTACGACCATTTTATGCGGACTAGATAGTCGCTAAAGTATGCGGAAAAGTGGCGACTGATAGTCGAAGAAAATGTGCACCGTCGTATGGCTGAGCCTGCTAGTAAACCGTAACCACTCCACAAAAGTTTTAGTTATAAGTGTAACTGTCCTTGCTTGGTGGATGGTGGGGAGGTGGGAGGATAGTTCCCCGGAGGGGTAGCTGGCCGGGGTTAGGGTTTGCGGTTAGGTTGCGGGGTTAGCAGGTGGGGTTAGGGGTCAGTGGCTAGGAGGTGGGGTTAGGGTTAGGGGTTAGGATTAGGGTTTGGGTTAGGATTAGCGTTTGGATTGGAAGTGTACATGATGCGCGACTGACAGTCGCCATTTACTCGCATACTTTACCAACTATATAGTCATGTGGATATGGTCGTACCGGCTGTTCTGGTACATAAGCCAGTCTAATCTGGACTCTCTCTCATACTACTATATACTTACTTTGAAATCGGTAAAACATAAATCCAAAATGCTCCTGGATTTGAAATCTCATTTGGATATACATCAATGCTAAGACCTCCGATCGAGAGAGCAGACGTAAATGATGACTGATATCCGTAAGTCTCGAATTTTTTTCTTTCTCTCCCATTATCTATAATAAAACTCGTAATGGAAGCGTTTCTTTCGATCCTTACAGTATGCCAGTTGAAATCGTTGTATTTATGCTCACTAGTAAATTTCCTGTGGATACCCTTGTTATTTTGACTCACATAAAACGAAAACCATAATCGTCCATTTTGAAAAGTTACTTGTATATGATCCGATATCCCATTATCATCTTGGTAAAGTATTAATGCCCTATCCACGAACGTTTTGAATTCGAATTCAAAAACCCCACTCGCGAGGCTTTTGTTAAGGTGGCTCCCTACAGTTATTCTTGTTTAAGCAATAATTCCGTAAAACAGGCTTATTCGTGCAGAACGCGAATTCTTTTCGACTTGGTGGCAATATTGGCCACCTAAGGAATATTTCGAACTAGATTTCGACGATGTCAATGTTCCCATGGCAACATGAC